>JASCZW010006924.1:0-78644 GCA_034211315.2 Aedes japonicus | reverse complement strand
TGACAATAACTTACAAACTATGTTAATTTCGGAAAGCCGAAAAACTCGCGGCTTGGTCGAGGTTAGGGATTACAATAATTCGGGTAGGAACTAGAGAAGTCTTGGGAGTAATCACGATTAGGAACATTCAAAGAAGGGCTCACCTTCAGAGTCATGTACCAATAGTACAGTATCATGAACTTAGTTTGAGGATTTCGTTCGATTAGCTTTTCAAAAATTTTCAATTACCAATGGATTTAGCACCTCACAGCGGATGAGGAACCGGAACGATAGCTCCACAAAACGATCTGATAAAGGAAGAACTCCTGCTAATACCTCCAAACTCATAGTATGAGTTGAGTTCATGCAGCCTAACGCGATACGAAGACAACGGTACTGGATTCGCTGCAGCTTCAGAATATGAGTTTTCGCGGCGGATTGAAAACAGAAACTACCGTACTCGAGAATCGACAGAATCGTTGTACGATACAGCTTTATTAGATCTTCCGGGTGGGCTCCTCACCATGTTCTGGTGATAGTACGCATGAAGTTTATTCGCTGCTGGCATTTCTGAAACAAATACTTAATGTGCTTTCCTCAGGTGCATTTAGAATCGAACCAGACCCCTAGGTATTTATAGGACAAACTTTGAGTTATTGTTTCTACCCATGAGTTGAAGCGGTATTTGTGCTGGATCACGCTTCCTAGAAAAAACAACTAACTCAGTTTTCTCCGGAGAGAATTCGATACCCAGCTTTACAGCCCAGGTAGACAAACTGTCTAGGGTATCCTGCAACGGTCCCTGCAAGTTGTTCGCCCATGTTCCTGCAATTGAAACAATGGCGTCATCCGCAAGCTGTCTTAGCGTGCAATTTTCCATGAGGCAGCTATCGATGTCTCTGACATAAAAATTATAAAAGGGGGCTTAAACAAGATCCCTGGGGAGACCCTTGTAGCTAATTCGTGAAGTTGTCGAAGGCCCATGAGAAAAGCTCATATGTTTCTCAGACAACAAATTGTACAAATAGTTGTTTAGTAATGGTGAAATGCCACACTCGTGGAATTTGTCTGAAAGGACGTCTACACAAACTGAATCAAAAGCACCCTTAGTGTCCGTGAAAACTGAACCCATTTGCTGATTTTGTGCATAGGCCAGCTGTATTTCTGTTGAAAGCAGCGCAAGACAATCGCTCGTTCCTCTGCGGAAACCAAATTGAGTATGAGATAGAAAGCCATTAGATTCAATCCATTTGTCGAGCCGATGGAGAATCATCTTCTCTAGCAGCTTCCTTATACACGACAACATCGCAATTGGACGATACGAGTTGCAATCCGGCGCGGGTTGCACGGGTTTTTGTATAGCTATAACTCTAACCGGCCTCCATTCATCCGGAACAATATTGCTTTCCAGGAACTGATTAAATATGTTCAACAAGCGCCTCTTTACGACGTCTGGGAGGGTTTTCAACAAGTTAAACTTGATTTTATCCATTCCTGGTGCAGCATTGTTGCATGAAAGAAGAGCAAGTGAGAATTCGAGCATAGAAAAGGGCGCATCCAATTCGTTACGATTGGTTTGAGTATCGCGAGCAATTCGTTGCACCGGAACCGAATCTGGGCAAACTTTCTTGGCGAACGCGTAGATCCACCGGGAAGAGCTTTCCTTGTCTTCATTCACCGACGACGCATTTCGCATTCTTCTCCCGACGGTCCAAAGAGTTCTCATCGACGTCTCACGCGATAGCTCTTCGACGAAGTGACGCCAATATCCGTGTTTTTGGCTTTGGCGAGGCTCTTAAACTTACGCTCAAGAACAATGTACCGCTAGTAGTTATCTCGCGAACCGCGCTTCAGATATGCTTTAAACGCGACGGATTTTTCACGGTAGACTTAGTACATTCGTCATCCCACCACGGCGTGGGCGAACGTCGGCGAATTGTTGATCCTGGTACCGGTCTGCGCTGTGCGTCGATGGCACATTTGAGGATTAACCCGGATAAAAACCGATACTCTTCCAACGGAGGAAGGACTTCGACCGATTGCTCGCCATCGATGATCGCTTCAGCGAATTTACCCCAGTCTATGCATTTCGTGAGGTCGTACGCAATGTCGATCGAGCAAGATTGACACGAACCATTGGTGATTGAAATTTTGATAGGCAGGTGATCACTACCATGGGGTTCTTGAATCACTTTCCACGTGCAATCCAATGATAGTGAATTCGAACAGATTGAGAGGTCTAATTTGCTTCCAGGGCTTGGAGGTGGAGCCAAGCGTGTTACTTCCCAGTATTCAAAGTCAAGTTGAAGTAGTGCATGAGGTCTAGTATCAATGCAGAACGGTTGTCGTTGTACGGTGACCCCCAGGCTGTACCGTGAGAATTAAAATCTCCTAAGATCAACCGTGGCTCTGGCATTGCGAGGCAAATAGTCGAAAGATCCCTGCGGGATATTGCCGTATTCGGTGGCAGGTATATGCTGGCTATACTAAAACTTTTGCCTCGAATAGTCACTTGGCATGCAACTACTTCAGGGCCTGTCATCGAGGGAGATCAATTTTATAAAAGGAGTGGAGCTTATTAATCCCCAATAGCACCCCTCCATATGAGTCCCGTCGATCCTGCCGAATAATGTTAAAATCGTGGAAAGAGAAATCTTTATCAGAAGAGAGCCATGTTTCACAGAGAGCAAATACGTCACAATGCGCTGTGTGAACTAAAAACCTAAAAGCGTCCAAATTTTTTAGAATACTTCTACTGTTCCATTGTAGTGCTTCGATCATATCCCCGACCTCATTGGATAAATTATCCTTCGAAAGATATGATTGAATCAAGAAAAGGCCATTTTGAAGACAGTTTCTTTAGAAGAGGTTTTACAAATGTAAGGATCATGTTGATGAGGTTCCTCGTTGTCAGTGAGACCTCGAAAATGGTGAAGATGAATTCCACAATCCCAGAAAGAGACATTTTTTCGGAGTCTTCGACTTGACACGGTCGAGATTCCAGATGCCTTGGTAGTTGGCGTTCTGGGCAAAAAACTGGAACAACTGGGGTTTTAGATGTTCCCGGAAGTGGCGGAAAGTCACCAGCCAGTGGTTTAAAACCTGGAGGAGAAACTTTTTTGTATTGCCACCACTTCTTAAATTGTTCAGAGGAGGGTGGGGAGCCTGTTCTACAGTCAGCGCGTTCAGAGATGCTTGCTGACGGTGCCGTTGACGTCTTGCTGTAGCGCGCTTTCTCTTCGCTCCCGTCTGAACAACAGAGTACTCCTCAGCATCCTCAAAGTCTGAGCCCTGATCATCTATGGGCAGGGAAGAAAATATATTGTTGTCTGGTTGGGCTGATGGAACAGCGGCCGATGGGATATTTTTAAGTATCTCTGCATAAGACCGCTTCGACCACTGCTGCAGCGAACGAATTTGGTGTTTCTCCCACTCTATATACTTCGGGCATACAGTGAGATCATGTGGAGCTTCCCCACAGCATATACACTTGGGGTCCGTACTGCAGGGACCCTCACATGTTGCTCACCGCATTTACCGCATCGTGCTCTGTTACAGCAGTAAGGTGCAGTATGACCCAACTGCTGGCACTTGTCACAGTGCATGACCGTCGGTACATAGAGGCGAACAGGTAAACGAAGCTTCCCCAACACGAGGAAATTCGGCAGGGCAGCTCCAGAGAAGATCACACGAAAAGAGTTTGAGGGCTTTTTGTGCCGTCGGATGACACCTAGTTCATTTGCCTGACATCAAGGACCTGAACTGATGGAACGGCACGATTTTTGAACCCACCAGTTCCATTGGACTTGATATCAGCGCACGTCAAAAACGGTTCGGTGACCACTCCGGCTATTTCTACACTGGCGAAAAAACCTAACGAAGTTCATTCAAAAACCTTATGAAATTTAGCCAAAAGGAATCGGTTTAAAATTCATACGTCAACCTTATGAAACGTATTGTGCGTTGTTTTAATCTAGAAGTTTGTTTTAGATACGATAGTGGTATGATTATCATTATACAGCCTTATGAAACATTGTTATGGATTATTATAACCAAATGCATTACGCACGCATTTTGTAAGCTAAAGTAATGTTTTTTGTTTGTTTAGTATTTAGCTCCGACATTAATATTATCAACGGATATGCCTTACTTAACCTCATAATAAATTAGAGAATGCAGATACGATCATGTGTATTTGCAAATCAATAAGTGCCTCTTTATAAACATGAAAGTTTGGTACATATCATATCAATCAAAGTTTCACCCACTGCCGTAGCAGTTGAGCTCTATAAACGATGAAAAATTTTCAGCCATATAAATGCAAGCCATGCGTTTTTGTAGATTCCGACGTCCAGCAGGAACTTTATCCTCAAAAGTGCAAACTAACACGGTGAAGCTGTAGGCATAAAAAGCCGCGGTGACGACTGAAATGATTTGCGTTGATGAATTTCCTGCAGCACCCTGGTAGTTCGTTTTGGTTCTGTTGAAGATGGATACACAGGTGGTAGCTACACCATATCACCAAATGATTTGAAATATTTAATTTAGTTTATAATTTGTTTGAATAATGCTACTTCGCATAAATTTGTGTTGGATAATTCTAAAGATGATTTTGTTTCGTTGCGCGATTTATATTGTTTTATAAGATTGCCTTATGTGTTTGCTACCACCATATGACGATTACGAAAATCATAAGGTGCTTTATGGAACTGTTAAGATAAACGTATAAACATCATTTTGAATAGATAACGGTGTCATACGAGTCCTTTTGAAAGTTATAGTAACCTTATGAAGTGAACAATGTGCGCGTGTGTGATGTTTCGTGATGTTTCATAAGGCATAATTTATGAATTTCAAAAGGTTTTTCGATCAGTGTACTACGTGCGAGGGAAGATACACATGGTATTCTAAAGAAAACAGCTCTGTGGCAACAATTTGCTTTTTCGCGATCACTTAGAGTGATGCGAAGCTTACTGCGACTGGGAGAGGTTATATCTTGAATGCTCCGAAACGACTTTGCCAGATCTTTCTCAATTTGGAATTTGTTCAAAAGTTTACTTTTGGGCCGAAAAAAAAACCAGAAAAGGACCTTTAGATCCGGCTGGATAAGCTTTCCGGCGGGGAAGCTCGGAGGAGGATGAACCAGAAGGTGCTACAGTTGGTGTTGGCTCCGAACCTTTTTCTGTCTCCATTATTGGTAAATGGGGAGAAGGTAACAGAATGGGAGGAATATCATCATCCGAACAATCAAACTCCTCCGAACCCCGGCTCGGATTATTTTTATCCATCGTGGGGACTTAGAACGTCCACGAGGATAATTAAATAATTGTGCTCAATTCAATATCAGGAAAAAAAATCAAAATTTAATAAGAAATCTATATCTATATATATAAAAATGGATTTCTGTCTGTCTGTCTGTCTGACCCTAATAGACTCGAAAACTACTGAACCGATCGGCGTGAAATTTTGTATGCAGGGGTTTTTGGGGCCGGAGAAGGTTCTTATGATGATTTGGGACCCCTCCCTTCACAGGAAAGGGGGGCTCCTATACAAATGAAACACTCATTTCGACTTAACTCAAGAACTAATCCAGCAAAAGAAACCAAATTTAGCATGTGTGAGTTTTTGAAGGCAAGAAAGGTTTCTATGGTAGCTTGAAAACCCTCCTCGTCCTAAAAAGGGGGGCTCCCATACAAATAAAACACATTATTCTGCATAACTCGGGAACTAATCAAGCAAACGGAAAGAAATTTAGCATACACACTTAGATTTTTTTACAGATATCTGTAAAGTTTTACCGAATTCTCAACAGCTGAACGATCGGTAATCCGATTTAACGAATTTCGGTAAAATTTTACAGGTATCTGTAAAAAAATTACCGGATTTCGGTAAAATATTACCGAAATCCGTAAAATCGGATCACCGAACGTTCAGCTGTTGAAAATTCGGTAAAATCTTACAGATTTCTGTAAAATAACCTGAGTGTGTACGGTGGTTTTTGAAGATAAAAAATGATTTTATGGTGGTTTGAGACCCCTCCCCATTCTAAAGGGGGGAGGGCTCCGATAAAAATGAAATACAATATTCTGCATGACTCGAGAACTTATCAAGCAAATGGAACCAAATTTAGTATGCGGTGGTTTTTGAAGACAAAAAATGGTTCTCAGTTGATTTGAGACCCCTCCCCTTTCTGAAAGGACGGGATTCCATACAAATGAAACGCAAATCCTTGCATAACTCGAGAACTAATCAGGGAAATGGAACCAAATTTGGCATGTGGAAATTTTTGAAGGAGAGAAATGTTTCTATGGTGATTTGAGACTCTTCCGTCATACAACGAGGGAGGATGGGGGGGAGGCGCTCTCAAACAAATGGAGCACAAATTTCTGCATAACTCGAGAACTAATAAAGCAAATGGAACAAAATTTGACATGTGGAGGTTTCTGAAGAAGATAAATGTTTCTAAGGTGGTGTGGTCGCAACATGGTTAACCTCTATTGGGTTCCTGGTCATTGCGGAATTGAAGGAAACGAAAAAGCTGATCAGATGGCAAAAACAGGGTCATCCATACAATTCATAGGGCCCGAACCATTTATTGGTTTATCTTCTTGCGCCTTAAAAGTAGAACTAAAGAACTGGGAAAAGGACAAAGTACAGGCTATCTGGAATAGTACCTCCAATGCCCGGCAATCCAAACAGTTCATTAAGCCTAACGCTTCTCATACGAAAAAGTTACTTAAACATTCGAAACATGACTTGAGAATATACACTGGTTTGATAACTGGACATTGTCCGAGTAAATATCACCTGAAAATCATCGGTAAACTTCATGAAGATAAATGCCGCTTTTGTGGATTAGAGAGTGAAAGCTCTAAGCATTGAATGTGCGACTGTGTTGCACTATTCAATAAACGATGCAGATTTTTTGACAAGGGGTCATTGAACCCTGTGAGGTCTGGAACGCTGCTCCCAATCAAGTAGTACACTTCATAAGAAATGTAGTACCTGCTTGGGAAAATTGCCTACTGCCGTAGTGGTAGTTACTCTAAATAGTAACTTACCATTGCGATAATATGGCATAAATAAAAAGGAGGACACGCCACAATAAATCAAATCAATGGTTGCAGTGGCAATACGTCCCCAACAAGGGAAAAAAGGTGGTGTGGACTCCTTCGCCTTCTGGAAGGGTGAAAGAAGGGCTTCAATACACATGAAACACAAATTTCTGCATTACTCGGGAACTAATCAAGTAAATGGAACAAAATTTGGAATGGACGAGTTTTTTGGCATTAAATGTTTTTATTGTGGTTCAAAGCCCCTCCTCCCTCTAAAAAGGCGGGCTCTCATACAAATGGCACACAAATTTCAACCAAACATGAGAACTATGCCTACTACTTTGCAAATTTGTATTCAGTGGTTTTTGGGTTCGGGAAAGCATCTTATGATAGTTCGAGACCCCTTTCGCCTCTAGCAAGGGAGGATCCCATGCAAATCAAAAACAAATTCCTGCATAACTCGAGAACTGATCAAGCAAATAGAACCAAAACTGGTATGGGTGAGTTTTTGAAGGCAAGAAATGTTTTTATGGTGGTTTGAAGTCCCTCCTCCCCTGGAAAAAGAGGCCCCCATAAAAATGAAACACGAATTTAAGCCAAACATGAGAATTATCCCTACTGCTATACTAATTTGTATGTAGGAGTATTTAGGTCCGGGAGAGCATCTTATGATAGTTTAAGACCCCTCCCGCCTCTAGAAACGGCATGGGCATTTGGCATGGGCGAGTTTTTGAAGGCAAGAAATATTTTTATGGTAATTTGAGACACCTCCTCACTCTGGAAAGGCTCCCATACATACGAAACACAGATTTCAACCAATCATGAGAACTATTCCTACCGCTATGCAAATTTGTATGCAGGGGTTTTTGGGTTCTGGGAAAGGATCTTTGATAGTTCGACACCCCTCCCGCCTTTAGAAAGGGGGGCTCCCATGCAAATGAAAAACTATTTTCTGCATAACTCAAGAACTAATCAAACGAATGGAATTAGAGATGACATGTGGAGGTTTTTGTAGGCAAGAAATGTTTCTACGGTGGATTGAGACCCATTCCTCTTTGGGAGAAGGGGCTCTCATACAAATCAAACACGAATTTGAGTCAAACATGAGAATTATCCCGACAGGTATGACTATTTTTATGCAGGGGTTTTTGGAGTCGCGGAAGGTTCTTATGATAGTTCGAGACCCCTCTCGCATCTGGAAAGGGTGCTCCTACACCAATAAAACAAAAATTTCTGCCCACCTCTTCGTTTTTCAATTTCTCTCATTTACTTGGTTCAAATTAAAGTAAACATAGTGTTGTTTTTTTTCTTATTTTATTTTTTATATTCTTTTTAAGTTTCACTTATGGAATACTGAAAGAAAAGGAGTTTTACTTATAGAAAAAAAATCAATTTGTGTTGACAAAAAGACAGTGACAAAATAAAGTGCCCACTTCAAAAATCGATATGTTTTCGATAAGTTTCCATTGGAAGACCCCTCGATTGTTTATGTTTTGGTATTTTGACATGTTTTGAAGCAAACGGCTCAACCTGGTGCATATGTATACGTGATCGCATTTGATTCAATTGAAAAAAATGGAGAACGCAGTGCTTTCGAAAGCAATAGATCATTGCACGATGGCGTCATCAATGCAGTTTTGACAGTTCAGGGAGCTTGTTTACTTGGACTTAGAATATTTTCGGTAAGATCGGTTTGAGATTTTAAGCTCCAAATTTATTACGATTGAAGTAAAATACCCGGAAAACAGCCACTAGTGCATATTTTTACATCATTTCCTGAAACTAATCGTACAGAATCCGGAAAAAGCCAATGAAAAATTTCATTTGATCAGTTCAAATTCTAACACCTTGTAAACAAGCTCCCTGAACTGTCAAAAAAGTGAGGTTAATACATTCCGTGCAATGATCTATTCCCTTGTGTATCCGAAAATTGGTCGTTTGTGTTGTGCAAAACGGTGAATCGCACCGGACTGTCGCTAAGAAGTACAGTATCAGTAAGGCAGCGGTTGGCAAAATTCTTCTGAAGCTTAAAACGTTTGGATCAGTGGTGGATCGCCCTGGCAGAGGCAGGAAGCAGAAAACGGATCCGAGAACGGACACCAAGATCATGCGTGAAGTCAAGAAGAACCCGAAGTTAACTGTCCGCGAGATCCAGGAAACCATTCAGTTATCAGTTTCCGGGCGAACTGTTCGTCGCCGTCTCGTAGCACAGGGGTTGAATAGCAAACTTGCCCGGAAGCGCCCATTTATCAAGGCAAACAAAGCCAAACGGCTTAAGTTTGCTAAGGAGCATGCTGATAAGCCCCTAGAGTTCTGGAAAACGGTTCTCTGAACGGACGAATCAAAATTCAAGCTGTTTAACCGAAAGCGGCGGGTTCATGTTTGGTGCAGATCGGGAGAGGAGCTTCAGGAGCGCCACATCCAAGGCACGATGAAGCATGGAGGAGGAAATGTGATGGTCTGGGGGTGTTTTTCGTGGGGTGGAGTGGGAAGCATTGTGAAAATCGACGCGATAATGACGGCAGATTCTTACATCAACATCCTGCGAGAAAATCTGGAGGTTTCGCTGATCCAGACGGGCCTCGAAGAGAAGTTCGTATTCCAGCAGGACAACGACCCGAAGTATACTGCCAAGAAGACCAAGTCTTTCTTCCGGTCTTGTCGGATCAAACCGCTGGAATGGCCTCCACAAAGCCCGGACCTCAATCCCATCGCGAATCTGGTGTTACCAATAAAAATAACTATTTTGAAGCCCTGGAACGCGCCTGGGAAGAGCTAGATCCACAGCACCTAAAGAACCTGGCCGAGAGCATGTCGAAGCGCCTGCAGGAGGTCCTGAAGGCCAAAGGAGGACACATCAATTATTGAAATGCTTTTATTTTGCTTTAATTTATGTTTTCTGTAGCCTAAATGAAGTGGGCACTTTATTTTGTTACTGTTTTTTTTTCAACACAAATTGATTTTTTTTTTCTTTAAGTAAAACTCCTTTTTTTGCAGTATTCCATAAGTGAAACTTAAAAAGAATATAAAAAATAAGATAATAAAAAAAATACAGTGTGTTTACTTAAATTTGAACCAAGTAAATGAGAGAAATTGAAAAAACGATGAGGTGGGCACTTTATTTTCAGTGTATGTAGGGGTTGTTGAGGCCGAAGAAGGTTCTTATGATGGTTCGAAGCTCCTTCCCCGCCTGGTAGGGGAGGACTTCCATACAAATGAAACACACATTTCTGCAAAGCAAGTTCTGGAATTGGAGTTCTTCAAATGGAACCAACTTTGGCATGTGGGGGTTTTTGGGCAGGATTTTTTTTCTCAGGTGGTTCGAGACGCCTTCCCTCTGGAGAGGGGGAAGGAGGGCTCTCATACCAATGAAACAGACATTTGAACCAAACATGAGTACTATCCATGCAACTAAAAAACAAAATGTGTATTTCTCGAGTAAGAATCATATTCTGATAGAAGTTTGAACTCCCTTTTAGTCAAGAATTGGTTGAGTTACTCTCAGTGCTACATTATGCACAAGAAGTTAATCTTAGCTTATAGAGAAAATTACGTACAAACTGAAAGTATACGGCTCCGTTTGTCTTCGAAATGTTTCTACGCAGAAAACAAAACCGGTAGAAACAACCGGTCCAAGGGTTGAATTAATAACACAAACCTTTTTTTTTGCATAAATAACACACACAAGCAAACGAAAATAGTTTAACCAGATTCATTCAGAATCGCCAGTTTTATTTATTTTTCATTCATTAAGTTGCATGCGTTTCAAGGCTCGCACCGGGTTCAGCTAGTATAATATAAAAATGTAGGACACAATAAGAATGTTCGTAACTTACACGTGAATTAGTTATTTGTTTACTTAATGCGATTATATTTACCTAAAACATGCTCAAAAAAAATTCACATACACACATACAACATTCCTATCACAGTGAGAAAAAAAAATTAAAAATTAAGAAAAACGAGATCCACCTATAGGTGGATTAATCAACCAAAAAAATTAATCAATAATTAACCAAAAAAAAAAAATACTTATAGAATACTAATAAATTTTAAGAAAGGTTTCAGTTCGGGTTTGACCACGGTGGAGTGCAGATGACTGCTTGCGATCGAGTAATTTATTTTACGCTTGCAAAGTGTCCAATTACACACCTGTCGTGCCGGTTAAGTGAATCGTCATCAGCCATCAGGGGCTAACAACCGCGGAGTGCTAAGTCTCGACCAAAGAAAATAGCTCGAGTAGTAACGGACAATATACACATAGTGGTTCTTAGAAAAGTAGAAAAATGAACAGTTCTAGTTTCCCCCGGTTGGTGGAAACCTCTGGAGGCATATCCAGAGAAAAAGTGATGGTTATGGAAAGGGGAGAGGAAGGTAAAAACTTCCACGGTGTCTCCCCTTTCCTCGTGGAAAAAGTTATCCAGAGTTATTGTGGTGAGGTAGCTGATGTAAAAAAATCAAAAGACAGGAAAATCCTTGTAACAGCAGTGAAAAACGAGAAACAGGGTAAAAACCTTGAAAAAATCTCGGAGTATGGAATTACTGACGGAATCTCCGTTAAAGTGTACGAGCATAAGACTTTGAACTATAGCAAGGTCATCGTGTTCTCCCATGACCTGAAGAATGAAAACGACGCTGAGTTAAGTAGAAAGCTGGTAAATCAAGGGGTTGTTGAAGTTAACCAAATTCGAAAAGGTAGAGACAAAGATTCGACACCAACAGGAATCTTTGTTCTTAAAGGAATGATTCCACCTAAGAAAGTTAAAATCGGTAATCTAGTATTAGAAACAAGACCGTGGTATCCAAACCCCTTGAGGTGTTTTGTGTGCCTGAAGTTCGGGCACATTGGAAAAAACTGTACCAGTGAAAAAAAGTGCAGTAAATGTGGTGATAAATACCATGAGACATGTGATAATGCAGAAAAATGTGTCAACTGCGGAAGCTCTCACGGTGCTTTTTTTAAAGGGTGCCCAGTACTAATAAAAGAAAAGGCTGTAAACAAGGTTAAAGTTGACCATAAAATCTCATTTTGGGAAGCCAGAAAAGTTGTAGAAGGAAATAATATGGTTTCCTACGCGAGTGCTGTGAATAAACTTGTAGAAGAAAGAATCAAACAACTCGATGAGGAAAAGAAGACCTACGCTCAAATGCTGAAAACGCAAATGGAGAACCAGTTAGAAGAGAAACTCAAAATATTCAGAGAAGAGTTTAATAAAACCTTACAGGAAAACGAGAAAAAGATGCATTACATTGAAAGTCAATATGAGGAATTGAAAGGTAAATGTAACCAGCTTAATCAGGCTTACCACGATGAAAAACAAAGAAGGAAAAACGGCCGAGAAGGAATTGGAAACTCTCCAAAAGAAGTACGCCAAAATCCAGGCAACGCTAAACCTGTATACCAATAGTGCAAAGTCGGCAGTTAAACACTCCAGAACTCATGAGGCTGCCCCAGCATCCCCCCCAAGAAAAGGAAAATAAAATGACCCCTATAAGCGAGGACGTGGAATATATACACTCGGAGCAAGAAGATTCGGATGATGAAATGGTACCATGAAACTATCCTCTTAAAAACAGACTTAAAAACACAACAAAATAAAACCCGCAATGGAGTATCATGGAATGTAAGAGGCCTAAGGAAGAGAAGAACCGATTTAAATCTACTCCTGAGTTTAAACAACCCCATAGCAGTATGTCTTCAAGAAACCATGTGCCAGAATGACAATCAATCGAGCATCAGAGGATTTACAACATATCATCGCCCGAGAACAAATGGATCAAGAGCAGCAGGCGGTGTAATGACCGCAATTAAAAGTGACATTGACAGCAACATTATAGACATAAATACCGACTTAGAAGCAATTGCAGTAAACGTAGGAGCACCATTAAATGCCAACATATTGAATGTATACTTCCCCCCTGGATCGCAGATCAAGAAAGAGGAAATCATGGAGCTAATTGCGCAAATCCCTGAACCCTTCATACTTGTAGGGGACTTCAACGCTCATCATCCACTCTGGGGGTCTGATGAGGTTAATACGAGAGGGAAAATAATTGAATCAGTTATAAGTGAAGGAAACTTGGTGGTACTCAATAATGGGGAAAGAACCTATATAAATAGTGCAACGGGAACTGGATCCTGTATTGACATCGGTTGCTGCACCACCCAGCTTGCAGAATTTTGGATTTAACTGTCTCAGAGGACTCGCACGGGAGTGACCATTTCCCGTTAATCATATCGATGATGTCAACGTCTCAACAAAATGAAGGTAGCCCAAGCTGGAAAATCGAAGAAGCAGATTGGGAAAAATACCAAAACATAATTGAAATAGCGAAGAGGGATGACATAATTGAACAAATTGAGGAGATTACTCATAAAATAATATTAGCTGTAGAGCAGTCCATACCAAAAACCAAAGGAACCATTGCTGGGAAACGTGTACCATGGTGGAATGATGAAGTTGCTTCCGTTATCAAAGATAGAAGAAAAGCTCTCCGTAAGTGGAAAAATAACAAAAATAATGAACTCAACTCTCAATTAGCAAATGAATACAGCCAACAATAAAGCGCAAAAAATTATCAATGAAGCAAAAAACCGCTCCTGGAAAGAATTCGTCAAAAAATTTAATGTGCATACTCCAGCTAAAGAAATGTGGAATAACTTAAGAAAAATTCAAGGAAAAAACAAGCCCTCAACCATCAGAGAAATAATATATAATGGCCAACGCATAAATACAAACAAGGAAATAGCCGACAGCTTAGCTGAGCATTTTTCATTTTTCATTTTCATTTTGTGATGTACAAGGGGGTCGAGGGCCAGGTCACCGATGCGAAATTTCACATCGTCCATAATACATCAGGGAAGGGAAGGGGAGTGAGCATCACAGCATCTTTAACCCATGGGGGTCAATTAAGTTCTGCGTGGTTTGTGGTAAACCGGCTGCTCAGGGATTATGGGAAGGTAAAAGGTTTGGGCAGGTTTTTTTCTGTAAAAAGTTGTATATCGTTGAACATTTGCCTAATTTGCTTGGCCTCTCGTCATATGGGGTTTCGTTCGTCACATAGCTAGCGAAAAAGATAATACAATAAAACAGAAATAAAACAGAGATTACGATTAATATATTGTAAGTGATAGGTTCCAGAATACTTCTAAGAACTGGCAGCAGTTGCGAATGAGTTTCTGAAAAATAGGAACTTCAGAGACCATTTATCTAACAGAGCCCAAAAGAGACCAAACGCGTAGAAAAAGTACAATTCAATCAATAACATTTCATTTAAAATCAACTATACTTTTGCATTGATTTTTCGATAACCCATGTGCATGATTTTTTTTTTATCCCCATAGGATTGCAATGATCGGGGTTGGTTTTTGAAAACTCTCAAGTGATTATGCCGGAAGGATTAGTCTATGTGACCAAATAAACACCGGGCTTTCGAAATCAGCTCACATAATCTTCTTGAAAATTTTTGGGATTCAGTATCAGTGTGTACGCGTTTTGTTGTCCAGGTATTTGTTTTAAAGTCCGTGTTTTTGTACTTTATCTGTGTCATTACGTTGTTAGTGATATTCGTGTCAGTGCAGTTTTTGGTCTGCGCAATTTCATATAGTACAGGTGTGATAATGTAATAGCTATCTCCCATATTCTTCGCTCCCAAATGGAACAAAGTATTTGACGTTACACTCATCGGGAAAATAAGCTGCTCTGTTTGACATGGGTATTTGTGGGCGGTCTTTTAATATATAGTTATGTTTGTATGTATGATGTGTATGTAGTTTTGGAAATGTTAACTGATTTACTTACCCACACTGTAGTTATTACTTTTGATTTGTTGGGAACATACCGCCTTAGATGATACTCGCATGCATGTGCTTCGTCCACGTAGGTCTTTCTTGCTCGGCTACTTGGTCTTGTTCCAACCATAGGCCAAGATGCCTGCCTGTCCATTTTGCGTCGCCATGAGACTCGGATTTGCATCAGGCTCCAAGCCTCGCCATGCTGATCCTTCTTGCATAATTTCTTTTTTCGTTCTAGAAGTATACAAAAATATTCGCTCCTCTGCCAACAACAGCCAGACCAAATGTAGAATCTGTGTGGTGATGCTTTCCAGAAAATTGCAGACCCATATTAAAACTCAGTTATAATAAAAGTAGACGATTCTTTGAGTGGTAGTAATATTATTGAAATTATACAAATTCTATATTGTATGAAAATAAGGAAAGTTGTCAAATTAAAAGTAAAAATGCTACTACTAGTGGGTTTAAATGCACTTCTGGTCCACATCACCCCTGGAAACACTGGTTTGCATCTTTCCCGTTTGGGTAAAGATCCAGTCCAAGCCCTGGGACCTGGTAGTTTTCAATCTACCACAAGGTTTTTCCAATGCCCAGGGCTTAGCTGAGCATTTTGGAACAATATCTAGTGATAAAAGTTACACGCAGGACTTCATGTCACATAAAACCAGGATAGAAGAAACCCCCCTCAAAATTGTTAATGAGGAGGAAGCAGAGTATAATAAACCATTAACAAAAAATGAGCTTGACGAAGCAACGGAAGGACTGAAGGGATCATCCCCTGGTCCAGATAACATTCATTATGCAATGATCACCAACCTGCCAATCGAATACAGGAATCTCTTATTGGATTCATACAATAAACTGTGGAAGGACTCCATCTACCCAGAAAGCTGGACAAAATCCATTGTAGTGCCTATCTTCAAAGGAAAAGGAGATAGAAACTGCCCCGGAAATTATAGACCCATATACCTAAACAGCTGCCTGGGTAAGATCCTGGAGAGAATGGTCAACAACCGGTTAATGTACATCATCGAGGAAAGAAAACTCATCAATGATCACCAGTATGCCTTTCGAAAAGGCAAATCAACAACTGACTACCTGGGGCAGGTTGATTTTAAACAGACTGAGCCAGTGGAATATTGGAGGAAACCTTACAAAATATATTCAACAGATGCTGGGGAAAAGATCCTTTAGAGTGAAGGCGAACGGGGCACTCTCTTCAGAAACACTCATGGAAAATGGGTTGTGCCAAGGCTCAGTGATAAGCGTTACTCTGTTTTTGATAGCAATCGACACTATATGTTCTAATCTTCCGCCTGGTATCCAAGTCTTACTCTTTGCTGATGATGTAGCCTTAATATCCAGTGATGGCAACCATAAAAAACTTGCCAAAAGACTCCAAGCGGCCCTAAAAGTAATAGAAACATGGCAAAAACTTACTGGATTCCAAATCTCAACTGAAAAATGTGCAACTGTTATCTTCAAAAATCCGAGATCTAGAAAGCAAACATATGTAAATTTGAAGCTAAATAATGATGTAATACCGAACAAAAGTGCCCATAAATGCCTCGAAATAACGCTTGATCAACATCTTACTTTTAAAACTCATATCGAGGAAATCAAAGCAGCATGTAATCAAAGGATCCAGTTTCTAAAATGCGTTGCCCACAGATCGTGGGGTGGAGATCAACAAACCATAACAAAAATTTATAAATCAACCGTACTGGAGAAAATGCTATATGCCGCACCAATCATCTCATCAGCTAGTGACTCGACGATGAAGCTGCTGGAAAGCATTCACAATCAAGGACTTCGTATAATCACTGGGGCTTTTAGGACCAGTCCTGTGGAAAGCCTACAAGTTGAATCATGTATTCCTAGCCTAAAGAGTCTGCTTAATCAAAGGCTATTAATTTATGCAACAAAATTCAGAAGTAACAACCTCAATCAAGAAACCACTGAAACAGATGATCACAACAGCGATAGCTCAGGAGAACTATGGAACCAAGACCAAACAACAGAACCAATCAACATTGAAGTAGGAAGTAGAAATATCCTGGAAAGCCTGGGTACATCGCTCCCTCCAAGTAAAGTCCTAACTACATCAAAAACCCCACCATGGGTAAGGAAAAATATATTGATCGATAAAACTATCCTGTCTGCTAGTAGAAACGGAAAAAGCCAAATTGAACTAAGAAAGCTCTTTGCACAGCGAATCCATACTAAATATAGGACGTGTAGACCAATTTACACGGACGGATCAAAAAATGAAACCAAAACGGGTTTTATTGTCATCATAGAAGAAGAGATAATACGTAGACGTACCCACAGCCAACTTAGCATTTATTGTGTTGAAAGCCTTGCTATTATAGAGGCGCTCAAGTGGATTGTAAATCAAGACAGAGTAGGTGCTTATGTTATCTGCACTGACTCCCTAAGTGTGATCTCATCTCTAGAAAAAAAGAAGATCAAAACTAGCCTGAAGGACGAAATAATATACCTGTATAACGAAATAGCCAAAAATGGAACATCAGTGACTTTTCTGTGGGTTCCCAGCCATATTGGAATCCCAGGAAACGAAAAAGCTGACAAGGAGGCAAAGCGAGCCCTCGAAATAAACACAATCATGCAGAAAGTAGTTGATCACCGCGAAATAAAAACCATTATAAAAGCCAGAATGATCCACCAATGGAATAATAAGTGGAACGTATCCTACAACAACAAACTGAGAGAAATCAAAAATACAGTCGCTCCCTTCAGAGAAGCGCGTACAGGAAATCGCAGAGAGGACTCACCAGACTACGGATAGGCCACACTCAGCTGACACATTCATACCTACTTGATAAAGCTGACCCACCAAAGTGCACAAAATGCAACCAAGCACTAACAGTCCAACACATCATAGTCAATTGCCCTGGTTACAATGATGCAAGGGAAAAAATCGGACTTGGACCCAGCATGAGAGAGGCTTTAGCTGACGATGGTTCCCAAGCAGAAAAAGTGCTACAATTCTTCAAAGAAATTGGGCTGATTGATGCTATATGAAAAAACTAGACTACCCACCATTAAGTATAAAATTGGGAATCCACAGGCTAATTCTTCAGTTGTAAACTGCCCATACAAGAATAACCACCAGTTCCAAGTAACACAAAATGGGAAATTCTGATTCCAAAGACCAGGATGTCAAGCAGATTGGTGACCAACAGGTTACGCTAATAGAGAATCAGGAAATTCACACGGAATTCCACAGCCAGCACGAGTGGAAGCTCCTCGTAATAATGGTAGCTGTGATAATACTGCTGGCGCTGAAAATAATGAAGCTGCTATGAAGGTTTTGAAAGAAGCAGGCATTCAAAACTGCCCGATCTGTTGCCACCATCCAACAAGTATAATGAAGAAGACCGCTTGAAGACCAGGAAGTATCCCTGCCGCCGGAAGGATTGCTGAAGACGTCACCAGGAAGACTCTTACAATCAACGAGAAGACAAAAGATGACCCCGATGGTAGCCAAAATCAACTAAAGGAAAACAAACAAGATTAAAGTGCATTATATTAAAGTGAAAATTTATTGTAATTACCATCTTGAAAGACCCGAATAATTATTAAAAGGTCTATAATAAAATCAAAAAAACAAAAAAAAGAAAGGTTTCCTGTTATCTGGGAGGATTAATCAACAAGAAAAATTTCAAACCAAAGAAAAAATAATTATATACATATTTACAAAAAAAAGGAAAAAAAAAATTATAAATAAATAAATGAGATAATTTTTACCGGTGAGGTACTTCCGCCTGCTAGGGGGATTGTCCTCTATCGTCAGAGAGTAGTGGAGCAAAGTGGAACTAAAAGGGAATGTTTACCTATTGTTACACTTTGGTATGATGCGGCTGCTACTTGTCGGTCTGCACACAGGCTATTGGAAACCTCCGGGTGCGTGAGGAACACAGCCTCGATCGACGAGATGGAATGGTGCGGTGATGATGAGATGTGATGATGATGATGATGATGGTGATAGCCGCCGTAGGGAAGAACAAAATTCTTCTCCCTTTCGATGTCGATTACGGGTCGTTGGATGGTCCTTCACAAGGCTCGCCTGTAAAGGCCACTTCCTTCGTCCGAACGTCGCACTGTGGCCCTTTTTACCCTGCTGCTACACCAGCCTTAGTACAGAGAAAAAAACACGAGCGTGGGGAAAAAACCAAAAAACCAAAACGTATTTCGATTGCGGAGCCAACGAAGTTATGACTTGCACACTCGAATGTTCGACAAGGAATGCTCCCGCCCTCTGGTCGAATCACAAGGCAATGAAGGAACAATTACCATTAACGACCAATGCGCTCGAAGCGTGGCATCGGCGGTGGATGCAATCATTTATCTATTGCCAGGATAATCATGGAATTGTGAAACGAGCAACAAGAAATTGAAGGACGAATTTTCCGCATTTTACAAGGAAACGTTCCACAAGGATCACGGAACCTTCTGGAAAAAATCAAAGAAATATGTTTGAAAAGTGACGATATCACTGACTTGAATTTTGTTGAAAGCATTGCTCTTGTGTTGGCGTCTAAGATAAAAAGGACATAACATATTTCCCTTTACTATTATTATTATTATTTTTTATCACTATCCCTTTTATTTTTATTTTTATAGTTCTAATATATAATTTATAGTTTTTATAATTAGATTGTACGACATTTCCCGGAAAACCGTTTCCCAGAAGACCATTTGCCGGAAGAGACCATTTCCCGGAAAACAATTTCGCGGAATGAACAATTTCCCGGAGACCTCACATACCGGAATGTACCATTTCCCGGAATTTATTTCTCACGACCAAATATGTTCATTTTTTCGACTGTTCATGTTTTGTTTTGATTTGCCCAGAGAGAAATATTCACACAGACAGAAATTATAGAAATAGTGCCCTTTTGTATACTGCTTCCTTTTTGCATGGCAGTAAGTAGTGCACAAAAGGAGCGAACTTCCTTAGAGCACCATCTCCAATGCTTCCAAGAATTATAAAAAATTGTTTGAAATTGTGTGGAGCTGAGGAAAACGTACAGTCCATTATCCATACCTCCGATTGATTTAGTATATTTATAACTGAAAATTTTCGCGTTTCTTAAATACGGATTTTGTACATAGAACAAATGTATCGTATATTGTATGAAACATTCATATTGCTTTTTTTATGACTTATATAACAATATGTCTCCTTGTATCCAAGAACAAATAGCACAGTGCTGCGTAGGGTTTATTCCTTACTGAAATTTCGATCCTTTGCAACGGGGGCTTGGGGGGCGGCACAGCCCCCCATCGCGGGGGTATGAGGGCGGCAAGCCCCCACAAGCGGGAGTATGGGGGCGGCAGCCCCCCTTATATTCACTGCATAAGTTTCCTTAATTCGTCCCAGCTTGACTATGATCAGACCTTTTAGAATATCTAGTATAAGTTATATATTTATAAACGTTTACTTATAGATGTTGAATCGGTTTACAATTGACGTCGCCCTATCAGTCGCCAATAGATTTTTTAGGTATGGTAGAAATCAAAAAACCTTAAAATGTAACTACCACATCATCAACTAAAATAACTCACCGAGAGTATGTACATTAGTTTTAGGAATGTTGCCATTACATTTTTTGCTGTACAAGTTTATTCGCATAACATTTCGCATTTATTCGAATAGCTTTGCAATCGCTTTTGTAACAATAAATTAATTCAATTACAAATTGTACGTTTTCGAAAGGACAAAATGTTAATATGAATTGTATTTTAAACTGCTGATTGGTATATATCAGATATTTTCCCTTCTTTCAAGCATGAACTGTTCTTACATAAAAAAATATGATAATTACTTAGGGAAGGTTCATTAATTATGTCACGCAGTAAGGGGGGAGGGGGGGTTTGGGAAAACGTGACGGTCCATACAAAAAATTTTAAAGGTCCATACAAAAAACGTGACAAGGGGGGGAGGGGGGGTTATAAAAAGTCAATTTTTGCGTGACGTAATTAATGAACGTTCCCTTATATGTATTCTTAAGTTTCAGTTTTTGGTATTTATGTTTCGCAAAACTAGATAGGGCAGTGATCAGGGGGTAAGTCACTCGACCACCTTGTGTTACCACCCTAAAAAACACAATCCGCCACACTTCAAACACACTCGCCACCACATGAAAGATAAATTCATATCTGGCACCACTTACACGAATCGATTGTTTGTTTTTGTTTCCCTCTCGCTTACACAAATGTAATTCAGACGATGCATATGTGAGCATATATTAAACGTCTGAATCATGCATGGTTGCCAATAAGCATAAATTTTCGATTGTAGTTTGTGAAAACACAAAAACACCTTCTGCCACCCAGAAACACATTCGTACACGATCAACATAAACACAACGTGGCAAAGTTACTCACCCCCTGGCAGTGATTGAAATTAAAATATTAAAGATAGAAAAAAAATCACATTCTCGGTGTCAACAAAAATTCCGGAAAATGGGTTTCCGGGAAATGGTATATTCCGGGAAAAGGTCTGTTCCGGGAAATGTTATTCCGGAAAATGGTCTTCCGGGAAACTGTTTTCCGGGAAAAGTCATACAATCTTATAATTATTATCATGATTATCTTCTTTTAAACTAAACTCCCATTTTGCAATAAAAATCCCAGTGCAATAAAAAATAAAAATAAGCAGATATTTATGAGTAAATTTCATTCCTCCTCGGGGCTAAACACAGAATACATCATTTCGCATTTTTAACAGTGCAAAAGTGGGCTGTATTTATGTTTTTTAACATGACTTTGTTACGTTATAATTATTATAGCATAGAAATTTGGTAGGAAACGGAACCTAAAGTTCAGTATTATAAGCAAATTGATTGAATTTTAATATGTTCTATTCAATCTTTAGTAAATTCAATTCAATGTTTAGTAAATTTTCGGCCTCGATCGATTCGGCCTTTTGTGGTAGGGTAGAACATTTTCGGCCTTTTGTACTGGTCCCGAAATAAATACAGTTAAAGAAACGATCACAAACCAATGGCCTAAAATTAATTTGAATAAAATTTCAAAATCTGAGGCCTTAAAAGTGCCATCTTTCAAAAAATTCTTTGATAACCACGTTAAAGCGGCTTATACTTTCCAGGTAAGATTTTAATGATATTTAAATCATGTTTTGTAAAATATAGGAAGCTTACTGCTTTCATGTATTTAAAATTGATTTTCTTTTCAGGTGATGAAATGTAAAGATGCAAATTACAAATTCCATAGCTCAAGAAGGTTGGATGAAAGCATCAAGATTAATTGGCTACCGACTCCTCAACTCAATGGCGAGAAGTACAAGGACTTCGATGAAATATACGGTACTGAACCAAATGATGATCATCAACCGAGTAAGAGCAAGGCTGTGCCTATAGAAACTAAAAGTTTGCCTCATCCTTCATTCGCTTTAGCTTCGACTAGAGCTCGCTTGGTCGTCAACTGCACCGAATGCAAATTTCCTCGACTTATGTACCTTAAAGTACCCATATTCTGCGCACCTAATGCCCTAATTATGCGCATTTTCAAACATTACAAGCTATTGTTCAGTTTAATATTCTTTGAATTTAGTTCTACATGTAAATAGATGTTGTCCTCTTGTGTATGGGATAATATATTAAGTTTGACAATCTTGCAATTAACTGCAAAATTTTGGCAAAATGCGCATAATTAGGCGCCGCGCAGAATAAGGGTACTTCACGGTACTCCAAATACAGTTTGAAAAAGCAGGAACTGTCGGAAGCGGAACGTTTTTTTTTTGATAAAAATTTCTACATAGGTATGTGGTTTTCCGCTTGATGATTTGCCTAATATATTTCAAAGCCCAAAAGTCAAATGTTATGATCCCATTTACCTGCATTATTATTAATGCTCGTCATTGAGCATGAGCATGATTGACCGCCCACGGATGCAATTCCGTTATTGCCAGATCAGCTGTATTTGCACAAAGAACCAACAGATGATGTTTGGGACTAACATGCATCTTCAATGTGTAAAAACTGGTGACCCATTACAAAGCAATACCGGCGCCGGCCATGTCCGAATGCTGGTCAAGTAGGGAATGGGAAGGAACGTGTTGACATGATACTCGCTTTGAAGGAAGCCGAGAAATCCTCTTCCACGAGAAATCACTGGGATGTTGGATAGTTGGGGAAAGGTTAACAGCAGGATTCGTTTTGGTTAACGATACGCTGAAAACATGTAGCACTTTTCGCCAAAAGCAATGGGCCGCTCCAATGTTACTGAAAAGAGACAAGCATAACGAAAAACAAAACAAAACGAAATAGACAAAATAAAATAAAACAGGATATTAGATATTGTCTTCAAAATATGGTAGAAATAAATTATTTGTTGCTTTGCAAACCAGCTCTCCTCGATATCCTAGATGGCCAAGTGTTGCTGGACCGCAGCTGCTGCCGTCGGCACTCGTCCACATCAACCCGTCCGTCGCCGACGTGTCGGAAACCTTCCGGTAGTAACATGATATGTGTGTCTAATACACTCTTCTTGCACTGATTAATTTACAAACAAATCCTGAACACCGAATCAAAATTCACTTAGGCACGGTTGTGGAATTTTTCTCTAAAATCTAGTTCTAGATACTGGCATATCTTCCCCCACAATACCCGCGAACGACGCATCTTTGGACCTGAGCTCGCTTGAGGGAGAATCACCAACACACAACAGCGCAATTGATTGAATGCCATTTTTTAAATGAATCGCGAGCAGTGGTGGTAAATGTATTGTATTTTGATATTTACATTTTGATATTTGACATTTTTCATTACGACCAATTTGAACACACACAAAAGGAAACCGGCGAGGGAAAAATCTCATATGACATTTCTGTACCGTTTTCTTCAGGCGACGAAACATTTTTGCTGCCTCCAGCCGATGGTTTAAAAAATTTCGAGATATTAATTTATGTCACTCAGAATTTCGTTGATTGTTGGCTTATTACTGCATTTCTAGACAAAATAGTCAAACCGTCGGAAGTAACATTTGTAAACAATGACCTCTAGCGTATTTTTCTGGGATCTGTTTGCTCCCAAAACCAAAATAGCACAAGAAACAAATAGAGGGAGTTATTATCTTCCCATCGGTAGTTGAGAAGTGTTAGCAACCTGGCATTTCCAGGAAATTTACAATTGTTCCTTTCGACCTTTTGACGATTTTGTCTTTTATTATATGGAATCAAATCATAAGAATGGATACTAACAACTTATAATCGAAAATAACCAAATAAGTGCGTTTTTAATCAAGCTATCAAAAACCGTCACAAACCATTTCTAAACTGTTTGAAACTGTCGGCAGAAATAGGAAAAAAAAAATATTTTTCTATTTTCCATCCCCGTGTTCGTTTGAACTGTACACACAAACTGTTGGTGGTGTGCGGACCTCAAAATTTGCAGCGCATGAATGGTTTGCAAAAAAAATGTACATTTACCACCTCTGATCGCAAGCACGGCGCGATCCCCCGACACGCAATACACTTCTATTTTCAGCTCACCGGAACCAATTGCACACGCACACTAGTAATCCGCGACGCAGAACAACGTGACGCGTGACGAGGTGCTCCTGCCGCCGACGTCGCGCTACATAATACCCTATCAATGCTCGTCATTGAAAGGGTACAAAAACTTATGTGCGAAGTGTCTTGCTAGTAATCCCAGTGTAACGCATAATAAATATTTGTGGCTTCTGCTAAAAATCACTGTCAAAACCCGCGGAATCGAAGCAATCTAAAACTAAGGCGAAGGCTAAGAAATAAATACATTTTGAAATATACGGTTTTATTATTACAAGAAGTGATTTGTTAGTTTTTATTTTGTTTATTTCTTTGCCCCCCCTCGACTGGAGCGGACGCTGTGTGACAAAAGAAGAAATCAGAATTTGTTCCGGCCCAATCTCAACAAAAAACACACCCTTTTATACCACGCCGCGAGTGAGGTGAGATACCTTGCTGTCAATGACTGGATGACTATAACCACAGAGAACAGACGTTCATCTTCGATCTACTACTTGTGTAAAACTTTAAACCGACATTTCAAATGTATGTCGTTATGCTCCTGGTAGACGGCGCTGCAGTTGTGCGAAAACTTTCATGCCAATGTTTATCAATACAAAGCCTAGCACATAACCTAAAGAGTTTTGTTTGTTTTTCTCTACACTTGCTTTTTATACCGGCTGCCAATATTAACTTTTACACACGTTTTTCAAGAAGAGGTACATGGACATCAATGTCTGTTCTCTGTGCTATAACCTTAACTGAGGCGGTTGTCCATTTGATTTGCAGTCACCGCGAATGATTTGATTATTTTACAACCTCAATTGTGACAGCGAATCATCTCGCCTCTTTCGCGGTGCGGAATCAGGGCAACAGACGCTGTTGTAATGTTTATTTAAAAAAAAAACAAAATTACTTTTAAGGAAATGAGAAAACAAATAAGTGTAATGCTGTCTGTTTTTTTTCTTTCTAAGATACTGAATTTAAAATTTCTCGCCCTAATCATGAATTTCAATGCTGTACGTAATAACGCCTACAAATATTTTGTTAAGGGCTATTTTTCTATTTTTTTTTTATTTATTATTATTATCATCCCTCCTTATTCCTTAAAAAAAAATACACACTTCAATGGTTATTTCTGACTGCTTGGCCTTCTCATATGGAACTTTCAATACGAATTTCTCCATTACTTTTTCTCTTCTTTCTCCTTATCGTCTTTGTCTTCAGTCAAACCAGGCATCGCTTCGTCGTCTGAATCCTCCTGGTCGTCATCGAGATCGTCAAAGGAGAGTTTACTATCGCTCTTCATTTGGAGCATATCCTCCAGCGCCATCTGATTATCGCCCTCGTCTGTAGGGAAAGTAAAGAGTTCAAATAGGTATAATAAAATATTTTAGGTACTCGATAAAATCAGTTTTGAATACTAATTCATTTTTTTTGGGGTGAGAGTAGATATACAAGTCTTGAACCAAGTGAGATGTTTTTTTTTTGAGGAAAAGTTGTTTTCTATACTGGGGTACAATTTAAAAAAAATCGAACAGCGACCGCCACGAAAAGCGGACAGGATTATAGCGCATATCTCAGTCGTTTCTCCTTAGAGCATCATTAACGGTGGGGTATAGAAGCCCGTTTAGCAGCGCTCTATCATCACTCACTACCGTAGCTAAACGCGCTACCAAACTAAAAGCGAAGCTATTGCTATTGGGTGCTCAAATTTAGCAGCCTGATTGCAGCGCGTGAAGCGGTTAGTACACGGAGAAAAACAAATATACTAAAAGGCATAAATTCTATGCTTTTCATTTCATTTTGCATCAATTGGTGGGGCAATAAGAGCGCAAGTCAGTCCAAAGCCGATGGTGAACGAGGGGTAATGGCGAACTAGTCTATTCAGACCACATGAGCTCCAGGTAGGTGGTTAGGGTAGGGCGTTTTGGACCGGTTAAAAATACTTCAAAAAGAAAATTATAAGTCGAGCACTTGACACTGAAGAAGTCTGTCAGTCGCAGACGAAATAAGCCTATTTGTCAGAAGACAAGTCCTCTCCAGTGGAATTTAAAGGAATTTACTCGCGTCTACCAGTGATTATTCGAAAAAATTGTTTCAATGTTCCATTCTTCACTTCAAAAAGTGATCAAATAAAGTTTTAATTTGAAATTATTCTTGTTTCCCAATCACAATTGTTCTACTAACACGCTCAATAAGTTCTTTGTTTTAAATTGTGTTTTCAAAATAAAATAAAAAAGATAGAAAGAGCCATTTCCTGTACTTCGTATCAATGTGACCAGGCTATTTGAGATGCCATTGTATGCTTCATGTAGTTTTTACGCTGGAAGTTGCTATATCAAAGTAACATCTCTCTATGACTTGCTATAATTTGAAAGTCGGCTGTCGTATACCGCGTATATTTAAATTATTATTATATTAATATTAATATTAGAATTAGATTAGCAATTTAGGTATTTTTATTTTAGTTAATGACAATCAATGAATAAACAAAAATAAAATAATTGCCACGCCAATGAAAACTGCACGTCCTGTCTTGTCCCTTAACTACTTGATGCCAGGCGTCTAAAAACTGTTTCTACCCTCGTCTAAGCGTAAATTGCGGCAAGGCCCACCGGTAGCACACATATTTCATTCTGAACAAACACATCTATGACAAACCCCAGTGATACGATACTCTGAGTTCCTAAACGGACCCTCCACATCCCACAAAACCACAATACGAAGTATAGGAGCATAGGAAATTCTATGACACAGTTCAAAGTTCCAGCTCAAATTAAATATTGAATGTTTTCAAAATTGAATAAATCTATGATTAAATTTTTAGTGATTTGCGGCCCAACCCGCCAATACCACACTCGACTTTAGTGCCTGTATACATGCGTGCTACGACGTGGCTATTAAATAGAAAGAGGAGCGAGTGTGATATTATCACTACTTTGTGTGGCTGGACCTTTGGTTCTCCCAAGAATAGTTCATTAGAGTAGAAGATGATTCATCTCCAATAAATCATTAAAATGAGATTAGGCCCTCCCACCAGCGTCCAGGTACAAATTCCAGCCATGGAGAGGGACTAAAAGGCATAAATTCTATGCTTAAGCCATATTTGATCTATCCAGTCATTAGAAGAATAACTATATCATGTTTATACATTGATAATAATATATCAAATATACGCACTCCAATGCATATTTTAAATATATGCATTCCATTGCAATGCATATTTTTATAAATATATGCATTCCATTGCAATGCATATTTTTATAAATATATGCATTCTAATGCATAAATCAAATGTATGCAGTGCAATGCATATTTTTATAAAATTATGCATTCCAATTGATAAATTCAATAAATGTATAAATTCATAATAAAATAACGTCTCGACACGAATGCCACATAAATGGTTTTCTCCATCACATCATTTCAGATCGCAAAATGTTCGCGTGGGTTTGTGGGAATTCGAGCCAGCCGTGTTAATTCCAGAACCCTCTCCCATTCGTCCTTTCACCTCTAAACCACTCACCGTATACTACCAGATCGTCCGTGGGAGAACTAAAACGAACACACTGCTCCTCTCTCTGATGGCCAGCGATTTCGATATTGTTGTTCTTACGGAAACGTGGTTGCACACCGAAATCGCTTTCGCAGAATTAGCATGTAACTACGTTATTCATCGATGCGACCGCTATGCTTCTACCAGCAATCTGCGAAGAGGTGGTGGCGTACTGATTGCTGTAAAATTGGAGCTGAACTGCAAGGACGTACATCTAGTGGATTGTGATAGTCTGGAATAAACGGCTGTTCGGGTTGTTTTTCCGCAATTTTCCTTATTCGTTTGCTGCATTTATCTTCGAACAAACAAGCTACGCAAGGCACGTGGAATCATTCAACCAAATTCAAAGTCAAGCCGACCCCCGTGATGTAATCGTATGCTTTGGTGACTACAATCTACCAAATTTAATCTGGCAATTTGATGAAGAAATTTTGGGATACTTGCCAACTAATATGTCAACGGAACAGGAGCTTGCCCTAGTTGAGTCTATGTTGTCAGCGGGCCTCTATCAGGTGAATGGTCTTCTGAACGCGAACGGAAAGCTACTTGACTTGGTATTCGTAAGTGATCCATGTATCATAGATCTCTTCGAGGCTCCATCTGCTCTTCTTAAAAAATTACGCTCATCATAAGCCATTCATTTTAACTGTGGACGCCCGTTCTCGCGAGGATGATTATCTATCAGGCATCACGCCGCATAATGATCTGGACTACAGCCGCTGGTTATCAGGCCATAAATGCAATGATCGCCTCCCAGGATTGGAACCAGCTACTGAACAACAATTCAATCGATCCCTAAGTTACCACTTTCTATGGAACTATCCATCAAATCATCCGGGATACTGTTCCTGAAAAACCTCGTAGGCCTTCTAAACAGTTTAGCCAACCTTGGTGGACGCCACAACTCTGGAATTGTCGTAACCGCTTACGAAAGATCAGGAAACGGTTCTTCCGCAACAGGAATTCTACGAACACGAGAGAGTTGAAGCTGTATCTAAGCAAATTTCAGACAAAATCCTTCTTCCTTCTGAACCTACATCAAAAATCTTAAGAGTTCTGCCAGAGTTCCCGTTGATGTTTCCTACAAGTCTCATAGCTCTTGCTCGTCGGTTACAGCTGCGAATCTATTCGCCGAGTTCTTTCGTTCCGTACACGACGACAACCCACCTCCAATGTCGCAGCAATACTTGGAAAGTCTTTCATCGTATAGCCTTCGACTTCCTCAAATAATTTTCAGTGATGACGATATTCAGCAAGCTCTCAGCGCTGTCGATTCTTCTAAAGGTCCTGGTCCCGATCTCATTCCGCCCGTCTTTGTCAAAGAATGTGCTCAGTCGCTGTCTGTTTTCCGGATGCTTGGAAACTGGCATCAATAATTCCAATCCACAAGGCTGGAAACACACATTGCGTGGAGAATTATCGACCGATATCTATTTTGAACTGCCTAGCGCAAGTTTTTGAGTCTTTTGCACGACGTGCTGTATCCTACCTTGCAACCTGTGATATCCAAGCATCTACATGGATTCGTAAAAAAGCGGTCAACCACGTCGTCAACATATACACACAGTGTGATCAATGAGCTGGAAAACCGGTGTCAGGTTGATGCAATCTACGTTGACTTCTCAAAAGCGTTTGACAAGGTACCTCACGTATTGGCAATTGAAAAATTGAACCGCCTGGGACTACCTTCTTGGATCATTCAATGGCTGAAATCATATCTGTCTGCGCGCAAAGCTTTTGTCAAAGTGCACGATGCTAAGTCGAATGTATTTGATATTCCTTCCGGCGTCCCGCAAGGCAGTTATCTTGGTCCTCTGATATTCGTCCTCTTTATAAATGATATGTGCGATAGCCTCAAGTCTGGGAAACTGCTCTGTGCAGATGACTTCAAGCTGTTTGGCGTGATTAAGTCGCTTGTGGATTGCGGTGCACTGCAAGCTGATATTGAACGTGTTTCATCTTGGTGCGAAATGAACGGATTGCAAATGAATGCGGCGAAATGTAAAGTAATGACGTTCAGTCGATGTCGGAATACTGTATCTTTTGACTACGGGCTGAACAACTTGCCATTAGAAAGAGTCACGTCGATCAAAGAACTTGGCGGCATACTTGATAGTAAACTTCGCTTTAACGAACACATCTCAGTGACAACTGCGAAAGCCAATGCGATGCTAGGTTTCCTACGCCGGAACACAGCCCATTTCAATGACGTGCATGCGCTGAAGGCCCTGTTCTGTGTGGAATGCAGGTTTGGGCTCCGTATCGTGCCGTCCATATAGCTCGCATTAAGAGAGTCCAGAAGCGCTTTATAAGGTATGCTTTACGTGGCCTGCCATGGAACGACCCAGTGGACCTACCGCCATACGAACATCGATGCGCACTCCTCGATTTACAACCGCTGGTGAGTCGTCGAGTGATGCTACAAAGGTTGTTCATTTTCGACGTGCTTAAGTGCAACATCGACTGTAGCAGCCTTCTCGAAAATATGAGGTTTATGTACCTACTCGTCAGCTCCGAAGTCGCCAACTGCTGTGGATCCGCAGCCATCGGACAAATTACGGCCTGAACAATCCACTGGATTTATGTTGTAGACGTTTCAATGAAGTGTGTGACTGTTTCGATTTTAATGTTAGCAAAGTAGTTTTTAAATTTAGAATTAGGAGTGTGGATTAACCAGTCTCTGCGACTTTTGTGTCCAAGATGTTGTCAAATAAATAAATAAATAAATTTCGAAATAGCAACAGGAATAAATGGACGAGATCTTTTTGCCCTCCAATACAACTGACACACATGTGATTTTCGTATTATGCCCGCCACGTACAGTGGCGGGATGACACACATATTTTCTTCCCATTGTAACAAAACAAACACGTTCTATGTCTGATCATACGATATATACAAATCAATGAGAATCTCTTATTTACAAAATGGTTCGCAGAAATTAGAAGATTTTTCATATTATTCAAATTAATAATTTAAAAATAAAAATGCTACTTTAAAAGCACAGAAGATGCAAAATATTATTGGACATATACTTCATAAGAAAAGCCGACTAATTCCAAAGAATGGCAGCATTTGAAGCATCAACGAAGAAACGCTGAGTAATTATCTCGAATGAATAGATTTGTTGGCCCTAGAGGTTTTTACATTAAAAATATAATATTTTTTAGGCAACTGACGATTCAAATCCTTTTCCATGCGAAGGATTCGTCATACTGGGAATTAGATGTTCCAAAATTCAAGGACGTAAAATTTAAAAACACCTTCAGAATGGATCGATAAACTTTTGATTATCTGTTGGTCAAACTATTCTTCCGTTGGGCGTTGGCAGGAAACCCTTGACAAAAAAAAATAAATATTGCAATCGCTCTATATGCGTTGGGATCTTCTGCAGTGTGTTGAAAGAACTTCTTTGTTCTAGAAGTTTGTGATGTGATCATCCAAACTTTTCATGAAGAAGCATTTCCGTCATATTCATTGAAGCTGTTGATTACTGATACCGCTTCACGTAAATAAATGTAGGAGTGACGGTCCAACGATTCGACCATTCTATTTTGAAAATTCTATTTTGAAGTTTCTGCACGATTCTTACACATTATTCCAACACCATACTAAAATGATTAATAACGTAAAAAAATGGTATAGTACTCAAATAAAACCATTCCCTTTTTCTGAAATCGAGATGTTTGCAAATGTTCGTCACCGCCTGGAAATGGCAGTGGTAACACTTCCATTTGTTGTGCGTTGTTGCCGTACAACGCTCGAAACCAAGGTACAGTAAGTACAGTGCTGTTTAACTGGGCGTTCGATAACTGGGCAATATTGTATGTATGTATGTAAGAAGCCACCATCCTAGCGTGGGCCTTGCCCTGCATGCGGTTCCACTTGACAGAAAGATCATGCTTTGTTACCGTTCTAATTTCAACAAACTGCTGTATGAAGGGCCAAAAAGGGTTGGGCAGGCCCGTAAGCAGAGACACTTACGCGAAACCTGCGGGAATAAGAGAATCTCCTTTCAGCAGTATGATCCAATAAAACGAATAACAAAATACGCAATTCTGTCAAGCTTTCCACTAGATGGTTTGTTTGAGAAAGGCGCGTCAAATTCATTACAACTGTTGGAGTGGAATGTACCAATCATAAATGATAGACACATACCCTCCTAGACTCCGGTTGGCCGTCCACTTCATTGTCCAATTGCAACTTCAATGATGCCCTGATGCACCCGTCCCTCCCAGTATTTGAATGTTTTAAATCAATGAAATATAGGTTCAGGCAATATATATCATGTATAGAAAAAATAAGGAAACTAGCTGACCCGGCGAACTTTGTTCCGCTTCAACCGATTTTAGGATTCAAATAATTCCGAACAGTCATGATTTAATTTTATTTTTAAGTTACTTTAAGCCTGGCTTGGTTTGTTTGTCACCTCAATTTTTTTATCATTCATTCGTGATCGATAACATATTACGAAACCTGTATTTTAGATATTGATTGAATGAAACACTTTTCGAAATTGTTTGAATTTATATGCTTTATTTACATGCTTGTAGAGGTTGACAGAATCTTGCGCCAGTTCAATTCAGTGCTTTGTGGTAGAATTCATTCTTTGTTCCATTATCCACTGCTTAAATAAACAAAGATTAATAAACAACAATGGCAGAAGCATGGGCATTAGATAATCACCCCACACACTTCCAAAGATTGACTTTGTGATTTATTGATTGTCATGGCGAATTAAAGGCGAACCGGAAATGTATTCGTTTGAACTCAACAGGTAAATCGTTTGAGATAAGTGGAATTCTTGGACACTTCCTCACCCTTGAATTCGCCTTTGAGTATCATTGCTTGAATGACATTATTCTTGAGTTGCTTAACGACCAATCTTGTTCCATTACACAATTTCGGTTGATTGAGATTCTCGAGCATGATGATAACAGATCCAATCTTCAGTCGTAAATTATATGGTGGTAATCCTGGTTAATCCAATGAATTCAGGAATTTTGTTGGATAATTGGTTACTTTGTCCGGATTAGTCACACAATCAATTATGTTGAATGAATGTAATTGTCCAAGAATTACATTTTGAATAACGAAATTCAAGTCCCCGGCATCCTTATCTTTCGCACGTGCACTTAACCAATCGTGGTTCTCATAATTCTGGATGATTTTTGGAAAACACTCGTAATGAGTTCCTCTTTCGTCGTTGTTAAATGGCAGACATTCGGCGGGAACGAAATCAATCCATTGCCAGGTACATTGAGCATGAGCATGATTGACCGCCCGAGGTTGCTACTCCGTTATTGCCAGATCAGCTGTTATTACACAAAGAACCAAAAGATGATGCTTGGAACTAGCATACATCCTCAATGTGTAAAAACTGGTGATCCTAAACTAAGGCAATACCGGCGCCGGCCTCGCCCGAATGCAGGTCAAATAGGGAATGGGTAGGAATATGTTGACGTGATACTCGCTTTGTGGGAAGCCGAGAACACCTCTGCACTTCCACGAGAAATCACTGGGATGTTGGATAAAATGGTTGGGTTTGCAGCCGGATCCGTTTTGGTAAACGGTGTGCTGAATTCAACTGACGTCGGCAGCGAATATGATGTTTAACTATGTTCCCGATTTATTCTCTGTACAGAGATGCACATTAAAGCTATTTAAATGTTGGCACCGATTTAAACCAACAGTAATGATGTTGTTGGGGCCACTCACAAGTGGGGGTGGTTTGTTTCAGCAGAATACAAATATATGTTAAAACACCGAGTTTGAGGACCGATTTAAACCAACAGTAGGGATGCTGTTGGGGCCACTCACAAGTGTGGGTGGTTTATTTCAGCAGAATACAAAAGTATTTTAAAACACCGAGTTTGAAGACCGATTTAAACCAACAGTAGGGATGCTGTAGGGGCCACTCACAAGTGTGGGTGATTTATTTCAATGGAATACAAGAATACGTTAAGAACATCGAGTTTGAGGACCGGTTTAAACCAACAGTAGGGATGCTGTTGGGGCCACTCACAAGTGTGGGTGGTTTATTTCAGCAGAATACAAAAGTATTTTAAACGACCGAGTTTGAAGACCGATATAAACCAACAGCAGGGATGCTGTTGGGGCCACTCACAAGTGTGGGTGGTTTATTTCAATGGAATACAAGAATACATTAAGAACATCGAGTTTGAGGACCGGTTTAAAGCAACAGTAGGGATGCTGTTGGGGCCAATCACAAGTGTGGGTGGTTTATTTCAATGGAATACAAGAATACGTTAAGAATATCGAGTTTGAGGACCGATTTAAACCAACAGTATGGATGCTGTTGGGGCCACTCACAAGTGTGGGTGGTTTATTTCAGCAGAATACAAAAGTATTTTAAAACACCGAGTTTGAAGACCGATTTAAACCAACAGTAGGGGTGCTGTTGGGACCACTCACAAGTGTGAGTGGTTTATTTCAATGGAATACAAGAAAACGTTAAGAACAGCGAGTTTGAGGACCGATTTAAACCAACAGTATAGATGCTGTTGGGGCCACCCACAAGTGTGAGTGGTTTATTTTAGCAGAATACAAAAGTATTTTAAAACACCAAGTTTGAAGACCGATTTAAACCAACAGTGGGGATGCTGTTGGGGCCACTCACAAGTGTGGGTGGTTTATTTCAATGGAATACAAGAATAAGTTAAGAACATCGAGTTTGAGGACCGGTTTAAACCAACAGTAGGGATGCTGTTGGGGCCACTCACAAGTGTGTGTGTGGTTTATTTCAATGGAATACAAGAATACGTTAAGAAAATCGAGTTTGAGGACCGATTTAAACCAACAGTGGGGATGCTGTTGGGGCCACTCACAAGTGTGGGTGGTTTATTTCAATGCAATACAAGAATACGTTAAGAACATCGAGTGTGAGGACCGATTTAAACTAACAGTATGGATGCTGTTGGGGCCACTCACAAGTGTGGGAGGTTTATTTCAATGCAATACAAGAATACGTAAAGAACATCGAGTGTGAGGACCGATTTAAACTAACAGTATGGATGCTGTTGGGGCCAATCACAAGTGTGGGAGGTTTATTTCAGCAGAATACAAAAGTATTTTCTAAACACCGAGTTTGAAGACCGATTTAAACCAACAGTAGGGATGTTGTTGGGGCCACTCACAAGTGTGGGTGGTTTATTTCAATGGAATACAAGAATACGTTTAGAACATCGAGTTTGAGGACCGATTTAAACCAACAGTAAGGATGCTGTTGGGGCCACTCACAAGTGTGGGTGGTTTATTTCAATAGACCACAGAAATACGTCAAAATTCTGAGTTTGAAGACCGATTTTTCATCCAGCCTTAACTTTGTCTGACACAATGCAGACCCCCATTCCCCTCAGGTATTGAACGTATGCATGCAATTTACGTAACAGAGTAGAGTAGTAGATGAAGTTCAGAAGGAGAGACGAGGAGAACTCCTCGACCTCTCATATGTGACACATGTAATGAAATGTTATTAGGGAGCGGGTTATCCCTGTTGAACAACGAACACAGATGATACGTAGTGCACAAGCATCCGGGATCTCCCGAAAAATAATATTAATAGTAACAAAGCTTTATGTGATCAGAAAACTATTTAATATTTGGAATAAAAGAGAAATAATAGGGAACATATTGAAAAAGAAAAGCATTAGAGTAGACATGACAATTGGACCATAAAAAATATAAAAATATAAAATATATGATAGTAAAAGATGTTATTCTTAAAATAGAAATCAATCAAACCCCAACAAACATATGCACTACCTACAAGAACAAACAATGAAAATGATATAAATGACAGTAGTCATTAGCAAACGTGAACTCGGCAAACAACCAGAAATAACGCACACACCGCACAACGCTTGCTATGGGAGTCAAAACCCACAAAAATGCAGAAATGCGCAGCTGAAAATGCAGATATTACCAAGCAGAGAAAACGTAAACGAATATATTTATTTATTATGCCTAGATGAACATGAAAGTACTGAAATTTGTTTCAGACAGCGAACGGTGCACAGGTTTGCGTGGGCAAAACGTCGAAATGCTCCACAGAGAACATGACAAATTAACAGGAGAAGGGCATTAAATAGGGAATGATTGAGAGTAGTTGTTAAATTAAGGGTAAACCTTTCTTCGGGAAGAAATTGTTTCATATGCCTCTCTCCCTTTCCGACGCAAATCCCTGCACGGTCACTTCTCCAACCCACCACAAGGATTATATCATCGTCGAACCCGAAAACTAGAAAACCCCACTAGCGCCAGTCGATTTCACTCTTGTTTCGTACGTTTGCACTGTGGCGCATCAAGCTCGCTGTGCAGTGCATCTGATGTGCTACATAGCTCCCCACATGCAACACCCTGCCACCATATTAAAAATCAGTTAGATAGATTTGCGTGAGTGACTTTTTCCGGTTCCGAGCTGCAACGAGAATACATAAAGATCGAACAGCAAAAACGAACGAAAGCAAAAAACCCAGAGTAGTAGAAGAGAAACAGGCGGACAGAAAAACACGCATACGCCGCTCGTCTGGATTTCTCCGCCCAAACAGCGCCTCCGCTCCCATGAACCGTTCATGTTTGCCAATATTTCTTACTATGTATGTTTGAATGTATGTTTGAATGAAGCAATAATATTTAAAACACTATACTTAGCTGAATGTTTGATCCCGTATCCAATTGCAGAAATGTGAGGAAATCACAAGGCATAGGTTTTTTCACATTAGGTAGAACCTTATTTCTTATTAAGTACTAGCACATATACATGGAAAATATGACTGACAAAATCTTTTTCACTGCGATCAGAACAATAAATCTCTTTGTGTGTCGTATTTTTTTTTTCATAGAGACTCTTCGTTTTAAAACCATCAAGTTTAAAGCTAACGAATACATTCCATCCAAATTGGCTCCAAACAACCGCAAGCTAGCAGCACAGGTAACGTTCAATACACTACCACTACAACGACACTAGCTCTTCTTGCGTTGTTGATTCTGCTGACATGACAACCATGACGACGGGAACGGATGAAGAAAATTTTATTCGATGGAGGACACCTTTTTTCATTTTCACTATCTGGGCCCACATTTGAATGAGATTTTCGATGCTCAACACTGGCACCACACTCCGAGGAACACTTTACGACAAAATTGAAGGGTATTACGGGTGAAAACTAATAAAAAATTTGCAAATACCACACGCGCGAACTGGTTTGCAACCACTTCTCAATCCATTGCCAGGTACATTGACGAAGAACACGCCTTCATTTCAGTCGTCAATTGCTTTCATCAAAGTGTGGTATACGTCCTTTTGCTGAGGATTCACTGCCGCACATGAGTAAACACATGTATTCGAACAAAATCAGCGCCTTGTTAATTTCCAGCTCGTAATTCACAGTGGTTGTGCGAGCTCGATGTAAAATATCATCAACTATGTTATCCTTGTATTTGTTCCACAATTCGACTACATTTGATGGAAAACATATCGATATGATGATCGCAAACAGGGTACGAATTTGATTGCAGGTACAGTAACAATGGCATTGGCATGTGTTGTATCCCAGTGTGTGTCGTTTTCTAACAATTGCAACCACTGACAGGCCTCTCGATGTGTCGCACATAATAGATCACCAACAGTCCGAAACGACTCGAAAGAAGCTGCACCACGAACATTAACCAAAAGCAAAATAATAAGGACATCTCTGTGAAATGGAGCAATATCATGTGGACTATCATCGTCAATTCCGCTCCATGTCAAGGATAACTCGATCAAAACGAAAAAATACCATGCATAATGTAATGAAAATCTATCATTTTCGAACTTTTCGTTTTCCCCATAAATTTGTCCAACTTTCTGTTTCTATAAATGTTCCTTGGACGTAGCCTAACAGAACAAAAAAAAGTAATTTAAATCGGACGATCCGTTTTCGAGTTATGCGCGGTCTTACGTATGCCACTCTGTTTTATATATATAATAATAATAATAATATAGAATAATAGAATAATATATATCTAGTGTGTGTAATTTGATGCGTTAAAATGGTTAAAATGGGTAGATTGAACTGAATAATGTCGATATTGTACAACTTGAATATCGATAATTCTTAAATGGTGATTGGCGTTCGCAAACTGGGCTATAGCCCAGTTAAAAAGCAAATAAACTTCAAAAATCAGCATTTGACATTTTGTTGTCAGAATCAGCAAGGGGCATGTAAAAGGCATATAAGGTTCGTGAAGGAGGTAAAAATTGTTAAATTGCATGAAATTGTGTCGTAATGCCTTACAAACTGAGTCAAACATTTTGCGCAATGGGGTGCACAATAAGCTACAGTGTCAAGTATAAAATGATGTGTAGGAGAAAACTGCTTTTGAATTTTTCGGAAATGCATCAATGCGGTTTGAGCCTTAAGGTTTTGAACGAATATTAGAATGCAAAAATTTGATTTGTACGAACGTATCCGACTGGTACGGAAACGGAAATAGAGGTAAGATACACAGGGGCAAGTCGAAATGGTGGGCCATGTTAAAATGGGTATGTTATCTGTAAACAGAACTGAGTTATCAATGAATATGTGTTCAAATTTGTACTTTGTGATGGTGTAAAGTGCTTACCAACCAATTTCTATTTGCCCCACCGTTTCAACTTGCCTCGGTGTGCCTTAAATATTTCATTTCATTTCATTTTCATTTTGTGATGTGCAAGGGGGTCGAGGGCCAGGTCACCGATGCGAAATTTCACATCGTCCATAATACATCAGGGAGGGGAAGGGGAGTGAGCATCACAGCATCTTTAACCCATGGGGGTCAATTAAGTTCTGCGTGGTTTGTGGTAAACCGGCTGCTCAGGGATTATGGGAAGGTAAAAGGTTTGGGCAGGTTTTTTTCCTGTAAAAAGTTGTATATCGTTGAACATTTGCCTAATTTGCTTGGCCTCTCATCATATGGGGTTTCGTTCGTCAGCTAGCGAAAAAGAAAATACAATAAAACCAATAAAACAGAGATTACGATTAATATATTGTAAGTGATAGGTTCAATCGTATGAATTAATTAATTTGATTGATAATGGTTTTATTGCTATCGAATCCTTGGAAGATATCATCCTCTCCATCGCTGAACCCTTCGAATTCAGTTAATTGATTGTCATCTTCACTGTCCGTACCACTTGTTAAATTCAACTGGATATTGCATATGTTAAATCAAAATAAATCGTTTTCCTTTCATCTTTCAATGTCATCTTCATTGTCCGTATCACTTGTTAAATTCAACTGGATATTGCATATGTTGAATCAAAATAATTCGTTTTCCTTTAATCAATTTTTTTTTTCTTTTTTATCCCCATAGGATTGCAATGATCGGGGTTGGTTTTTGAAAACTCTCAAGTGATTATGCCGGAAGGATTAGTCTATGGTGACCAAATAAACACCGGGCTTTCGAAATCAGCTCACATAATCTTCTTGAAAATTTTTGGGATTCAGTATCAGTCAGTGTACGCGTTTTGTTGTCCAGGTATTTGTGAAAGTCCGTGTTTTTGTACTTTGTCCGTGTCATTACGTTGTTAGTGATATTCGTGTCAGTGCAGTTTTTGGTATCTAGGCAAATTCATACACGCTCAAAACTCCCTCTCTTTCTTTCGTATTACTATCCCTTTTTTCACACGGAAAAGTTACTCAATTTTCGTAAAAAGTGGATCTACTCAATTTTTGACTAGATCCACTTTTTATGAAAATTGAGTAACTTTTCCGTGTGAAAAAAGGGATAGTAATACGAAAGAAAGAGATGGAGTTTTGAGCGTGTATAGTACAGGTGTGATATTGTAATAGCTATCTCCCATATTCTACGCTCCCAAATGGAACAAAGTATTTGACGTTACACTCATCGGGAAAATAAGCTGCTCTGTTGGACATGGGTATTTGTGGGCGGTCTTTTAATATATGTATGATGTGTACGTAGTTTTGGAAATATTAACTGATTTACTTACCCACACTGTTGTTATTACTTTTGATTCATTGGGAACATACCGCCTTAGATGATACTCGCATGCATGTGCTTCGTCCACGTAGGTCTTTCTTGGTCGGCTACTTGGTCTTGTTCCAACCATAGGCCAAGATGCCTGCCTGTCCATTTTGCGCCGCTATGAGACTTGGATTTGCATCAGGCTCCAAGCCTCGGCATACTGATCCTTCTTGCATAAATTCTTTTTTCGTTCTAGAAGTATACAAAAATATTCGCTCCTCTACCAACAACAGCCAGACCAAATGTAGAATCTGTGTGGTGATGCTTTCCAGAAAATTGCAGACCCATATTAAAACTCAGTTATAATAAAAGTAGACGATTCTTTGAGTGGCTTTTTTGCCAAATTCGGGTTTATTTTTGAACATACTCTCCTCTTTGGCCGATACGGCGAGTCCAGCGATTTTCAATTTTTTTTTATCCCCCATCCGAAAAGTACTCGTTCGGAAGTCCTTCAAAATAGCCATCGGTTTCAGCTATGAGCTCATCATTTGAGTAAAATTGCTTTCCGGTGAGCCATCTCTTGAGGTTCGGGAACAAATAGTAGTCACTGGGGGGCAAGTCTGGCGAATACGGTACATGGGGAACCAATTGATACCGAATTTCATTCAATTTTGCTTGAGCAATTTAGGATGAATGAGCAGGCGCATCGTCGTGATGGTAGAGCACTCTTTTTGTCTGCAAATGCGGGTGTTTTTTTATGGACTTCATCCTTCAAACGATCCAATACCGCTGCATAGTATGCGCCTGTTATGGTTTTACCTTTTTCATGATAGTCGATGAATATTACACTTTGCGCATCCCATAACACGGAAGCCATAACCTTTCCCGCCGATTGTTGCACTTCGGAGCACTTTCGTCAAAGTTTGCGAAGAAATATCTAGTGTGGCAGGCCATCTGTACCTGTGGCTTGAAGAGCAACGTTTACATTGCGACCTGAACCGTCAACCAGGAAATTTATCTGAGCGAGTGCCTACAAAAACGTCTACTCCCTTTCCTGAACCGACACAATTGCTCCGTTATATTTTGGCAGGATTCGGCCTCTTGCCATGTAGTATGCTGCAAACGACGTTCAAGTGGTTCCCAAGGACAAGAACTCTCCCAACACGCCAGAGCTCCGCCCAATCGAACATTATTGGACAATCGTCAAGTGAAACCTTAAGAAGACTCAAAAAGTTGTTGTGAGCGAGAAACAGTTCAAGGCAAACGCGTTCTGCGGCGAATAAAGTGGGCAAGGAGACTGTACAAAATCTTACGGCAGGTGTTAAACGACAGACACGGCAATTCACATTCGGTAAAAAGGAAGCTTAGCTGAATATTTCTCCTGTATTCTGTATGAACTGTATTTAAAAAAGAAAAATAATTTGAAATAATAATAAAAACTTTGATCGACTCACACACATTACTGTTCGACCAAATTTTGATCGGAACACCCTTTAATATCCATTTGATGTTTGTACTGCACTCAAAAAAATCCACACGTCACATCCAGGTGAAACGCACGTAATTTTCGTCCACTGCCAAAATTAGTAATAAACACGTGGAATTCACGTAAGAGCAACGTGATTTCCACGTGAATTCACATTCTACGTGAAAATCACATATATGTTACGTGATTATTCACGTACAATTCACTGGCACTTAATGTTTACCTGGTTATACTGAAGAAAATTTGGTTACGTGTTCAGGTGGAAGATACGTGAAATTTCACGTGAAAACAACGTGTCGATTTTTTTGAGTGTGTATTTTTACGGGGCTTGTTGTAAGCGACCTCGGAATGGACGTGTAGAACCAGGCATTCTGAAATAGGTCACTAAAACTAAACAGAGCTATCACCTTCCAACCGGGCTAAAAATGTTTGCCAAGTCGACTACAGTTCGTTCAACTGCAAATATTTTTCTGCCAAAAAAACACAGCTGGTCAGCGGGATTCTACACATATTTACAAACATATTTCCAAGACTATGGCTTTTTCTCCGAATCAGATACTAAAGCAATGAAAAGAAAAGTCAAAACCCGTTATAATCATGTGAGCAAATTTCCGGAATTCAGTCATATCGTAGTTTTAGGCCGCAAAATGAAAATTATATTATTGTCAAATTCTCTGTGAAACTGTGAGAGCCCTTAAAGCGTGTAGTATATCAATAATAATAAAAATATTTAAATCCTCAACAAATAACCGAGTTTTGTTTTAAACTACACACATTATGAATTGAAAGCCATGAGATTTTCTTATCAAAGTCCAAATGGAAATCGATATGGGGTTTCGTATTGTCCGTGAAAGATGCCTCTCTTAAATTTAATTTCTTTATACTCAATTTGATACACTATGCATCATTATTTACAATTCTACGCATCCCTGTGATAGTTTATGATTCCCCACTGCAATCTATAAATTTGAATAAAGTCTTTAAGAAATCCATGGTAATCTATAATCTGAGGTTGATATAAGTGCAGATAATATGACTGTTACAGGTACCATAAATCAATGGAGACACATGTTAGTTTAGTCGCACATGGGTATGACGCAAGCCCCCAAAACTTTGTTTTAGATCTTTATTAAGGTGACTTTTAGCTATCTGGGTTAGTTCGTCACCGACCCCCAAACTTGATAACATAAAAAAAATATTTCGAAAACGAAAAAAACATTCTCCTCTAATATTTTGATATATTGAAAAACATTCTCCTCTAATATTTTGGTAGGGAAGCGGAACCTATCTTGAGCTCAATAAGCGGACCTCCAGAGGAAATCGGTGAATATGCACTGAATACCGAACACTGAGTACGCAAGTTATTCACAATTTATTCGTCCACTTAGCGTTAATCGTTTAGCAACACACAAAACATTCGATTCTGATCATTTTCTTCCAATTTAATACGAAAAAGTAGCCACTGCTATGTACCTATATTAATAATATCACGAAAACCGTTAATCCCATCTGAGTACATATGTTAATCGTACTGATTTTAATCAAGAAAAAATACAAACAAGTTTACGCTCTTCACTACTACACCCAAAAATGAAGTAGATCATTTGACAGTACTTCACGTGCATGCAATAGTATGCATATAAGCAAGACAAAAGTGCTGTTGTTTTTCTCACCAGTAGCTTTTTGATGAGTTTGCCTGGAAATGTCACAGCGATGTCACGCAACAAGATAAAAGCTCACATGCAACCACCATGCAGCTCATCAATCCACCCGTATAGGGTGGATCACGGTGAGCTGTTGAGTTGTGAAGTGGAGCAAAAGGAAGATGGCAAATGTGTATTTTGACAGTTCTAATAAGACCAAAAACAAGCTGATGGAGAAAAAAGTGATGTGCTTGAAGCTGCGCTTTTGCAGTTGTTAGTAATTTTTATTTATTACATTACGTTACGTTTTTATTTATTATATTACTCAAAATAGTTGATGTTAGCCATTTTTGTAGAAAATCTAGAGAGACGGATAGTGTATGCGGCCAGATGGATTTTCTTCGACAAATGTACCATTGGGTGGTGGTTAGCAAAATACACGTGAAGTGGAGTGGAGTGAATTGTGCTGCCCACAGTAAAAATGATGTTTTATGCTATGCGTTGTTGTTATCGTTGTTATTCTTGCTGTGATCCAATGATTATACTTAAAACTATCAAGGTTAGTTGGTTTTGTTGATTCATTATTCAATCAGTTGTGAGAATCATAACTATCATATTTTACAGGTTCATATCAGTGTTTATAAGAACGAAGAGTTACAAGATGTGTACTAGAAATGGAGGAATGAACACAAAATCACTACGATGAAACCTGTCATGGTTATTGTGAATTGTGAAAATATAGACCATAAGAAAGATTAGAATACGGACAGCATGACGGCGACGTGATCCGACTACGAACCAGTACCAACCGCTGAATTAAAGTATTCTTCTTCAAGGTGATGGAATTTCAGTTGCAGCACTGATTTGGTATGTTACTTGAAAGGACGCAATCGAAGTCAAATCAATGTGTAATGTCTTCATGACAAATTATGCAAAAAGTAGTAGTAACTATGGAAATAAACTGAGAAACCTTAATATTTCTTTTAACTTATCATGTTTTGTGTTGTTGCATGAAGCACGTAATCAATTATAATGTTTGAAAATTGGAAATATCCTTCTTATAAACATGCAACCCTAAGAGTGGCCAGCAATTTCTGCTAGAACCAAAGATGAGAAGAAAAAGTGTGGATAGGTCCGATAGAGCTAGGCAGGTTTTAAAAATTGAATAGAAATCGTTTTGAAATTGAGCGTAGGGCTTTTGTTGGGCAGTGTTTCGAAGCAAACGTATACACTTATGTCACACATCTCCATGCGGTCTAGGTCAAGGCAGGCACAAATTCGCCACCTTGTTATTAATATTTCTACTGGAATGGCATTAAAAATTCCAAAGTGAACTCACAGCTCATATTCGTTTCGCAAATTTTATATAAATTTTTAACGAATTTTCGGATCGGCCTATAATGTTGATCATCTATACATCTATAAATGAACAAAAAAAACTATATTTCTTTTTACTTTGCCTGTGGGCATTTCTTAGGCTCAAAATTTGTAGCCAATCAAATAAATCTAGGTAAAACAATTGCCAATTCTGTTTGCTTGGTTTACATTAAACAAAAATGTAACTCTTGGATTAACTCCATAGTTATCGTTTCCCAAAAAACAGTTGCTCGCATTTACTATTTGCATGAGCATGAGTATGATTGACCGCCCACGCATGCAACTCCGTTATTGCCAGATCAGCTGTATTTACACAAAGAACCAACAGATGATGTTTGGGACTAACATACATCTTCAATGTGTAAAAACTGGTGACCCATTATAAAGCAATACCGGCGCTGGCCGTGCTCGAATGCTGGTCAAGTAGGGAATGGGAAGGAATGTGTTGACATGATACTCGCTTTGGAGGAAGCCGAGAAATCCTCTGCACTTACACGAGAAATCACTGGGATGTTGGATAGTTGGGGAAAGGTTAGCAGTCACTTTTTCCACTGCTACTACGTTGCGACCGGACTGAAAAATATCACCAATCGACTCCGAACGACCGTAACTTTATACTTTTAATCATTTAACCCAATTTTCGCGGTTTTTCAGCGTTAAAATTTCACTTCATTTCATTGCTACTGAGAACCGTAATTCTAGACTTCATACAATACTACCACTAATTCAAAATTTGCTCGGATTTACAATTGGCCGAGATACTAATAAACTTGTGATTTTATATAATATATAAAATATAATTTAATATGTACAGAATAAATAAACAAAATTTAACAAATTAATTGAACAAATTCAAACAAAATTATTAGTATGAATTATTTTATATAAATGATCATGTATCATAAAATTATTTATCATAGGTAACCGTATATATTTTATACATGTAGCAAGGGCTTAAGATTTTTATAAGAATTCTCCCAATTTAATTAAGAGGTTATGTATAGTGGGACACATTCCATTTATTCCAAGATTTTTCCTTCGTTCTACAGTTTGCAAAATAATTTTTAATCCAAACGAAACTATATCAGCTCATGAAAATACATTTCAATATGTTTCAAAATCTAAATGTACTGTATAGAATTCAGAAAAAACTAAGATAAACTCAAATATGTTTGGAGCAAAGCCTAACGAGATATTTACTCCAAGTTGATTTCAAATTTAGTTTATGTTGATTTTGTCTTTAGTTCCCAATATCATGTGTGAGTGTGTATGAAAAAAATAAATTTAGTTCAGTACACGCACACCCTCAAATATATGTGCAACAAAAACTGTGTATCAAACTCATGAATCATGTGTCACGGTTGCAAGATATGATACAAAAACTGACAGCGCAACTCATCAAATTCAGTCACCAAAGGCAATTGGTGAATATAACAACACAGCTAAAATGAAATGGTTTGTTTGTTATTCTTCCATGAGAATATTGACAACAAGGCTCACCATAACGTTGGGCATAGAATGCTCTATGAATGATTGGACACGCACACCAGCGTTGAGGTGTTTGCTATAGAAGAATCCAAGTTGAAAAAAGAAGAAGACACCGAGTGGTGATAAATCTGACAGCTCCCATGTTTAAGTATAAGACGAACGTTTTAAAAAGCTTCCAATAAATTCAAATGAAATTTTAATTAAAAGCGGTTCTTTGTATGATGTAAGAAAAATCCTAAACTGCAAAATAGGGGCATTATTTTGCTTTATTTTTATTTTGCTGAAAATATCTTTATTGAGTAGTTTTGGATTTTTCTTACATCATACAACAAACCGCTTTTAATTAGAATTTCATTTGAATTTTTTAGAAGCATTTTAAAATGATCGTTCCATACTTTTACATGGGAGCTGTCAGATTTATCACCACTCGGTGTCTTCTACTTTTTTCAACCTGGATTCTTCCATACAGTACACGGTGTTCAATAAGTTCGGATACACTTTCAAAATTTGTTAAAAAAATGAAAACATGTTTTTTTATTTTTTGGATTTATGTTATTGAAAGCTATGTTTACAAGGAACGTTAACAACATTTCTCTTGGAATGACCCCCCCTTTGTACTCCTTAACGAGCTTCAAACGTTTCTCGAACGCGTCGCAGGCGGCACGCACGGACTGCATGGGCATTTCGTCCCAGATTTTGAGAATTACCGTCTTGAAATGATCCAAAGTGCTGACCTTGTATTCGTTCAGCTTCGCCATCATATAGGACCAAACAAAAAAGTCGAGAGGATTCAAGTCCGGGGAGCTGGGAGGCCACAAAGTTTTGTCCAGAAAGGTTAAATTGTCCCGACACCAGGCTTGAACCACATTTGCCGTATGGGCTGGTGCACCGTCCTGCTGGAACACGTAGTGCTCATCGCCGTAGAGGCTTCGGAGACTGGGGGCAACAACCTTTTCCAAAACCTCAGTTTTGTAGTACGCCGCGTTGATTTTGACGTTTTTTTCAATAAACACCAAGGGTAGCTTACCACGTTTGCATACTGCACCACAAACCATCACCGACTCTTCACTTTGGAACCGATGGATGTTTATATTGGATTCAGGAATGCTGTCCCTCGATGGCGCCCACACCCGGTCATTTTGCACATTGTGCGGCTGCTGCAGCACGAACAGTTTCTCGTCCGAAAAACAAACTCCTGACCAGCGTGCCGAGAGAGGATCCTCTTAGCTCGATCCAACCGCTTTTTGCTGGTAGCCTCCGAAACGCCATGGACCTTACGTTTTTTGTAAGGCCTGAAACCAAGGTCCTTGGTGAGTATGGTGTGAGCGGTTCCAATGGAAACGTTGAGATCTGCAGCCATTTTCCGGATTGAGCGGTTCTTTTTGCGCCGAATTCGCTCCCTCACGATCTTGATGACCCGTGGCGTCCTCGCTGAACGCGGCCGACCGGATCTCGCACGGTCATTGGTCGAGGACGTCTCCCGGTATCGCCTGATGGTCGTGTAGACAAAGTTCCGCTTCACCCCATGCGATTTCAGCAGCCAGAATATATCGCCGGGTCGCTCACCGTTCAAAAAACGCTTAATTACGAAGTCCCGATACTCTTTCATCGCGCGTAACAAACGAACAACAACTAACAGAATGTCAACACCGCGCACATTCGGTAGCGTATGAATGAAGCTAAAGCTGACACCAATACCAATGCAGAATATGTACATGGCGCATACCTACGCAATGATGAAAACTTGTATTCGAACTTATTGAACACCGTGTATATGAGCAGTGCAACATCAAGCGATTACGTCGATTGTAAACACGGTTCAGAATAGGTGCAAGCGTATTTAATTTATTGTGAAAATTAATCCCATAGTTTTCTAGTATTTTATCACGTATTCGTAGATTCTCGTGTGGCTAGTTTAATAAGTGAAGTGTGACTTTTATGGTTTGTGCTATTACGCACCGAAAATGTGTGAGGATATAGTGCAATTAAGGAGAAACCTTGGAGTCTGGCTCGAGTATATTCTCTAGTACGGTTCGATCAATACGACGAATTTGTAGTGCAAAGGTAAGAAATTGTGTTGAAAATCTGACTGCTCATTATTTTTACGAACTTTAAGTCTCCGAAACGTTTTTGTAGCTTTTAATTATATTCAAGACCTAATTTTATTTGCGATGATTGAATATTCTTGCTTACTGCGCCCATTAATTTGAGAAATTAAACATCTTTTTACGTTTGAAGTTGGATGGCTGCAGAATGTGATGGATATATGTACTATGGTAAGAATAGGTTCCGTTTCCCTATATTGTGTTAACCAGTCTATGTTTTCAAGAAAAAATATAAAATCCTATGGCGCCCTTTAATCAGACACCAAGAAAATCCCAATATACAAATACAATCAATGTTTTACAATACATGATTAGCTAGTATCTCATCATCATTCAAGCTCGAACGTCCATCGCGATAAGACGTGTTTTTCTTGGTTAAAGGTCGGTATCGTGTTCAAAAGAAATTTCTTTTTCTATCTCAATCCCATGTTAAATTCCGTTTATTGAAACGGAAAAGTGAAGAATCGAAAAGAAATTTCTGCAGCAGTATCCACCTGAAAAGAACGAGAAATAAAATTGGAATTTGTAAGGTTTCCACGCAAACTTATGATGTAACCGATGTAGCACAGTGCATGCGGTGCATGAACTTTGGTCACAGAACTCGCAACTGCAGGCTCAAGCCGCGCTGCAACATCTGTGCTCGCCCACACATCACAAAGGACTGCCCACACGAGGACATAGCAAAGAACAAATGTGTCAACTGTTGTGTTGGATAATTTGATTTAAAAATTAAACTATAAAAGTATAATTAAACTATAAAAGTATAATTTTTAAATTTTATTAGACAGGGCGTGTGGTGGATACCCGCCTTAACGATACTTTCAAGGCGCGCGATCAGCAGAAAGCGCAACAGTCCAAAGTTCCGAGAACGGGCGATTGCGATTTATGCTGACCGCGGCAAAAAGTGTCACGTAGGCATCGACCGCATGCATGGTAGAATATGTTGAAGAGAGTTGAATAAAAATGTTTTTTTTTCCTACACCCAGCCTGGTCGAGTGAAGATCACTTACGTATATCACATCCGTCGTTTTAAGTTTCTCTAAGCTGTATTAGTGCACATCAAAAGATGGCGATCCTGCCATTAGACTGAAGATTCCAGAATTGAGAGCAGAAGAATTATCAGTGTGTGTAAAGTTATTCCAATCAATTTCACGTAAAAATCGTTAATTTAATAAAAAAGCAGCAGTGCGATCAGCGTAGAGAGTGAGACGAGTGCCGAAAGCCGGAAAAAGAAAAGCGAGTGCTATGGCAGTTTTCAATCCGTGAACAATAAGTGGCTTCTGTTTTAAAAGTGGAAAAAAGTTATGCACAGGCTGTGATTATTAAATCAGCATGGGTGGCAAGGAATCGAAAGAAGAAAACAATGCTGACGCGCACGGTAACCAACTGATGACCGTGATCACGAGTCAAAACGAACATACGGAAGAACATGCAGAACATCACACAATGCTCTTCATAGTGATTTGCTTTTTGGTGGCAATAATCGTTGGAAAATTACCAAGATTAGTGCTACATTCCTTGAAGAAGCGGTATATGAAGAAGGGGATGAAGGCAGCAGAATCTTTAGGAAGCATTGCCAACGTATTAAGTTCGTGTACGTGTTCTTCTAAGTGAAGGAACGATGAACAATCAAGATGAATGCGACCAGCAAATTCGAGATCAGTAGGATAGTGATCGAACTGTGAAAAAAACAACATTTAATCGACTTAAGTGAACATTTAACTCAGCTACTGAAGGAAAAACTATTTTCGTCGGAGGAAATTGACGCATACAGTCAATTAGCAGAAACCATTTACATATTGGCGCCCTAATAGGGACATATTGGCAGCCGGAGCAGCCGTTGAAAACACCGTCCCCCGGAGGGAAATGGTCATCAAAATATGCTACGGGATGATGTGGACGTCACCCTGACGTGGAACCGTGAGCACCCCATTCCACTACAACACGCACCGCACGGATGGTGAAAAATATAATAGCTAAGTATGTTACGTTAGTTTGTTTGAATAGTTTGTAGCTTTACGGTACCAAATTTTGTACAACTGTAGCACGTAAGCAGGAAAATACGATATCCCCAATGTCGCCAACGGGCGATTCAAAACACCTCCTTTCAACCGGCACAATGAATGCTTGCTCGAAAAAAAAGGCCTCTCGGAAAGCGACGATGTAAAAGCGTTGGAACAAAATCGCTGCGCAGCAGCGCGTGAAAATCGAAAGCACACATACGGAAGTAACTGTATGTGTTGAAATTCAATCGAAAGTTGTTTATTTTGCACTGTCTCGATCAGAGAATTTCTCGCGTACGAATTGCTTTTTTGCGTTATTTTTTGTGGTGTACCGTCTAATAAGCACTCCGTTTATCTGTTGGTAGTGAAGTTCGCTGTGAAAATCCTGTTTTTGTGCATATTTTGTGTTGTGAAAATATTGAAATATCAATCCATTATTCAGACTGCGGTGTTGTTATTGTTGCACACTAGCACAATTGATTGCAGAATCCACCTCCATCGCGTACACGCTGAAGATCTACACAGAGAAAAAATAATTAAGTAAATAATTTCTCCAGCGGCTAGTCTACACGGAGTGAAAAAAAAATCATTAGTGAGAAGATAAGTTCCCTGTGAAAATCTTAATATTGGATTTATCATGAGTTCAGCTTGTGACAAGTGCGCTAAACCTGTCAAAGGAGACGACGAGTTCGTGTCTTGTATGGCCTTTTGTGACCGGATGATTCATCTGAAATGCTCTAGTATAAAGCTGAACAAAGCCTTTGTGAACGTAATCCATTCAAGCCCTAACTTGTTTTGGATGTGCGATGATTGACGCACTCATGATAAAATGTGCAAGATTTAAATCAGCAATCTCGTCTTTCGGTAGTGTGATCAAATCTATTACTGAGAAACAGGAAATCGCGAATGCCGAAATCAGAAACGAAATGGCAAAGCAAGGTGAGCTAATTGCCCAGCTTTCAAAAAAAATTGGGCCTTCCACTCCGGCAATTTTGGATCCCGGAAATCACTCTCGTCAACCACCTTTAAAACGGCGTCGTGAAGACGGTTTATCAAGCAGTAGACCTCTTAATGGTGGTACTAAAGCGGTTACTGATTCCACAGTGCTTACCGTTCCTGAGCCTGTTGAGATGTTCTGGCTGTACTTATCTCGCATTCACCCTAGTGTGAAACCGGATGTTATCGAAAAACTTGTCAAAACGAGTGTGCAGAGTGAAGATTCGGTAAAGGTTGTTCCGCTTGTGAAAAGAGGATTCGACACGAGCCGTATGAACTTCATATCGTACAAAGTCGGAATGGACCCAAAACTACGCGAAGTCGCACTGAATTCGGATTCATGGCCAAGAGGTATTCTGTTCCGTGAATTTGAAGATAATGGTCCAAAAAACTCATGGTTACCTCGTATGGATACGCCGTCCATCGTGATCTCTCCTCTGGGTTCGTCCCAATTTTCCACTCCGATCTCCGGACTGGATCCAGCATGCTTAGATCTGATTGTTTGTTGGATCATCGTAAACCAGAACGCACTGCCTGTCGCACTATGGGAAACCCTAAGCCACCTGACCCAGTCGCGCTTGGCGTTTGCTGTGATCAAAATGACGTAAACACTGCCTTCAGAGTCGTTCTGGTCCTGCGGTCGGGATTGGTAGTGGGGTTTCCCAACTACCACTTTCAGGCAAGTATGCTTCTGTTAGTATCAATTCTTTGCCTGATCTGCTTCCGTGTTCCAGCGCTGCCTCCAACACCAATTTCAACATTTCTATTGCTTCTGATCGGAGTGATCATACTAATGAAAATAGCCATCGACCTTGTTCTACACCGGGACGCACACTTGCCTCATGCTCTAAGGAAGTCCCCATCCCTCTCATCGCAGTCGAGCCTCTCCCGCCAGCGATCAACAGCCGTCCCGGCCCTGCGTTTGAGTTGGGTGATGGGTGCTTCCGAACTTCTACTACAGGCAAGTACTCTGTGGATTCGAACAATTCGTTGCCTGATTCGTTCGTCGTTTCCAGTTCATCGTCTAGCCAGCTTCGATCAACTTTTGCAAGCAGGATACCGAGACGCACAATTGCCGCTAGTCTTGAGGAAGCCCCTATTCCGCTCAACGCAGTCGAGCCTTACCTGCCAGCGACCAGCAGCCGTCCCGGTCCTGCGGTTGAGTTAGGAGACGGGGTCTTCCAAATTCCAAGCAACGGCAAGTATGGTCAACAAACGGACACTTCCCGCTCTGATAGTATTTCCTTTCCCAGTGCTACAAACCTTGAACGTCGGAATTCGGACCTTGTAATCTACTACCAGAATGTTGGCGGAATGAACGGCCTTATTGATGATTATCGGTTAGCGTTCATGGATCATTGCTACGACATTATAGTCTTAACCGAGACATGGCTGGATTCTAGGACTGTTTCTAGTTATGTTTTTGGAGATGGTTACGAAGTTTTCCGCTGCGATCGGAACACAAACAACAGTAGGAAATTGACCGGCGGTGGTGTTCTCGTTGCAGTTAGTGTCAGGTTGAAAGCAAGTGCAGTTGAAGACGATTCCTGGATCACCGTAGAACAAGTTTGGGTAGCAATTCAGCTTAGAGGCCGTAATCTATTCCTTTGTGCGGTGTACATTCCTCCGGATCTAACTCGAGATTTAGACCTAATTGATGCGCACTGCCGATCTGTTTCTGCTATTTCGAATACGGTTGCCCTCCATGATGAAATGATTATTTTGGGAGACTTCAACCTAGCGGGCATTGCATGGACTCCAACTCACAGCGGCTTCCTCCGTCCCGACCATGAACGTTCCTCTTTCCACGCAGGGGCTATTCAGCTTCTGAACAGCTACAGTACCGCAACTCTATTCCAAGTTAACAACGTGGTGAATGAGAATAATCGCTCTCTAGATCTCTGCTTCGTGAGTGGCCAAGATATTGCTCCCTTCATCTCTACAGCTCCCGTGCCTCTAGTTAAGGATGTCCCTCACCATCCTTCTCTAATAGTTGCTGTCGAGGACGTTGTAGCTCGGGACTTCGTCGACACTCCTGCTACTGTGTCATATGACTTCCGTAGAGCCGACTATCGCAGTATTGGTGATGTTTTATCTAGTTTGGATTGGCAGAGCATTCTTGATTCGACCGACGTTAACATCGCTGCTCAAACTTTTTCCCACGTCTTGGCTTATGTCATTGACAGACACGTCCCAAAAAGATTGTTCAGACTGACTCTCGGGTTCCTTGGATGACGAACGCTCTTCGCTCGCTAAAACGGATTAAAAGGGCTGCTCTTAAAAGATTCACGAAACACCGCACCATGTCGCTTAAACGCCACTATAGCAGACTCAACTACGAGTATAAACGGACCAGTCGTGCACATTTTCAACGTTATCTGAGTGGGGTTAAACGGCGTCTCAAATCTCATCCGAAATCTTTTTGGAGCTATGTTAATCAACAACGTAAGGAAGTAGGCTTACCTTCATCCATGTTCTATAATGGCGAAACTGCTGGCACTCAAAAGGAAATTTGCGATCTGTTCTCGGTAAAATTTGCTAGTGTTTATGAAGACGAGAGTTTAACCAGTCATTCTGTTCACGCTGCCGCCGGCAATGTTCCCTTGGCAAATCAAACACTCAGCCTAGTTGATGTGGATTCAGAATCAATCTCGAACGCGGCATTACACCTTAAAACTTCGCTTAAGCCCGGACCCGATGGGGTTCCGTCGGTTTTTCTGAAACAGAACATGGCTTGTCTTCTGTATCCACTTCGTCAGATATTCCAGATGTCCCTCTCTAGCGGTACATTTCCTTATTGCTGGAAAATGGCGGACATGTTTCCGGTATATAAAAAAGGAAGCAAGCGGGACGTGAACAACTACCGAGGAATCACATCGTTAAGCGCTGTATCGAAGCTTTTTGAACTGGTCGTTAAGAACTCACTTTTACACATTGCAAGCAGTTGTTAAGTGACGACCAGCACGGATTTTCACCAGGGCGTTCCACAACTACAAACTTATTGTGCCTTACGTCGTACATCACTGATGGTATGATCGCTCGATGCCAAACGGACGTGATCTACACAGATTTAACGGCAGCTTTTGACAAGTTGAATCATGATATCGCGATCGCTAAACTTGACAGACTAGGAGTTGGTGGTAATCTTTTAAGATGGTTTCGATCATATCTCACAGGGCGTCAATTGACAGTTCCCTTGGGTGACCTTCGTTCAAGGAGTTTCTGCGCCATGTCCGGGATACCGCAGGGTAGCCATCTGGGACCGTTGATATTTCTTTTATACTTCAACGACGTACACTATGTTATCGGAGGGCCTCGCCTGTCGTTTGCTGATGACCTGAAAATTTTTATGCGAATCTGTTCAACCGCCAATTGCCATTTCCTGCAAGCGCAGGTTGATGCCTTTGCTCATTGGTGTACTCTAAATCGGTTGGTGGTCAACCCGGCCAAGTGCTCAGTGATAACCTTCTCACGTCAGAAACAACCAATTTTGTTCAACTACCATCTTCTCGGTACAACCATCGAACGAAAGCAGTGCGTTAAAGACCTAGGTGTTCAGCTGGATTCGAAACTGACGTATACGCAACATTTATCGTATGTTGTTGACAAAGCTTCAAGGACACTCGGTTTTATATTCAAGGTTGCGAAGAACTTCAGCGACATTCACTGCCTTAAATCGCTCTATTATTCCCTCGTTCGTTCGACACTGGAGTATTGTTCAGCGGTCTGGAGTCCATGCTATGATAATGGCGCCGAGCGAATCGAATCTATTCAACGCCGTTTTCTTCGGTTCGCACTTCGTAGATTTCCTTGGAGCGACCCTTTTCGTCTTCCTAGCTACGAAAGTCGGTGTCAGTTGGTCGACATGGAGCCTCTGCGGGTCCGTAGAGATGTATGTAGAGCTTTAACTGCTGCAGATGTTCTACAAGGAAGAATCGACTGCGGAAGGATCCTTCAACAAATTAGCATCAACGTCCAACCAAGGCCAATGCGTCACAACTCTATGCTCAGGCTTCCTTTTCGCCGCACCAACTATGGGTTGAATAGCGCTATTCATGGATTGCAGCGAACCTTCAATAGGGTGGCGTCCATTTTCGATTTTCATCTGACGCGGAACGCACTTCGTCGGAGATTTTCTGCCGTTTTTAGAACAATTGACACACGTAGTTAAGATAGTGTATAGCTTTAATTATTTTATTTTTACTTATTTATTTTTGTTTTGTTTTGACTCCAGTTAAGAGGTTATGTAATCGTTTCTTATTGTATTTTTTTTTTGTTTTTAACATCATTAGGGCCTAAACTTGGTCTGTTGATGTCTACTTCAAATAAACAAATAAACAAATAAACATACGCATACAATCACCTCTGGTTCGGAAGCGACGAAAAGCAGACTCACTCCACGTAAAACCGCCATTGTGGCAACAGCCGCCGTCAAAAGTTCCGCGAGTGAAGGACAACTTTTTTGCCTTTTGAAAGCAGCCTTAGGCAAAGCGGATCCGGAATTTGACTAAAAGAAGGTAAGACAATATGCAGCATCAGTCAGATGTCGTATCTCATGACGCTAATCCGAAATTCGGCAGGCATCCGAAACAGAAAACTCTGATCTTCCCGGAACAACGGAAGAAAACCGATCTCGTGGGGCGAGAAAACCACCCGCACCAAGAAGGAACACCAGCACCAGGAGCAGCAAACGACCCCACAACGGGTTAGTAACATTTCACCACACTTTGCTTTGCAATTGGTGACGGTGGGTGCCCTTCAGGGCCGTTTTTTCAATATGAAGGGTAAAAAAGAAAGATGTTAGAGAAGAATGTGAAGAGAGTAGAAAGAGGTGTAAAGTAGAGGAAAGAGTTTAGAAGAAGCTGGCCATATAGGGAGAGAGTGAAGAAAGGAAAGGAGTTAGGAAAGTGGGAAGTTTATAGGGGATGTGGGAGCAAATAAAACTACATTTGGATAAATGAGAGATTTGTGTTGGTGCGTTATTATTTTAGTGTCTGCTTTGAGATTCCTCTGTAGTGATCGCTCTACCAGCTATCCGGAACTGCAACACTGGCGCCAAACTTAAAAATCCACACATTGTAGCACTACCGTTTAGCGAATTATTTGATGGTTTGTTGACATTTTGGTTTTGTGCACTTGACTACCGTTGGCCGTTGGTAATTTAAATTCAACCCTTACGCATATAAGTTTAATATGGATTACACACACCTGACCGACGAAGAAATCGATTACGAGTTGGCTCTACGACATGTAGTAAACTTAGGACCAACCACACATAGAGGGAAGGTCCTACGCCTCAAGACACTCACTCAAGAGGAAGCCTTGAGAGATAGCAAGCCCACTAGCTCAGATCATGTTTCGAGTTCACAGTCCAATATTGAGCAATGTGAATTTCAGATTCATCAACTGCACATTAGTACTGAATCGGCAATTCGCACAGCCGACGCTGCGACTTTAAATACTATCCGAACGCGTCTTATCCACTATCGCGACCGGTTAAAGTTGATCCGTTCTCCGGTCGAATTGAGAGAGACCCACGCGATGCTCACCATGCATGTGGGAGCGTTACTGAACAAGGTAAATGACGAAAGTGTAGTGAACGAGGAAAGATGTGAAAGTGTTTTGAACCAATCACGGTCATCTGGTACGGTGAGAAGAAGCTGCGAAGCAGAAGAAGGCGCAACTGGAGGGGCAGTTGATGAGACGATTCCGGTCGGCAACTCGAATTAACAAACACCACCATCGGTAACAAATCCACCATTGATGACATCATTCTCTGCGGGACGAGGACGAGGATTGCTTTTGTCAAGCTCCTTCGCAGCACGGGATGTTGAAGACAGGAGGCAATATAGTCCAGGACGGCGAAACAGTTCACCATCACCTCCCAACGTCTTACGGCAACACGAAGATGGGAACCTAACAGCAAAAGAGCTCCAGAAGATCACGTGTGGGAGGTGAGAATAAGGGAAATGCAAGAGAGGGAGAATCGTATGCGAGAAGAATGCGACAGACTGCGAGAGGATCTACAACGTATGATGTGTCAGGAAAGACCTGCATCGGAACGAGCGGAAGAGAGAAGAATACAATATGCGGTGCACAACTGGCCGTTTAAATTTCGAGGCGACAAGGACACCACGTCACTCAACGTTTTCCTGGAGCGTGTAGAGACTTTCGCCAGAATCGTTTGCGAAATATTTTCGCGACATTTCAGCGCTATCTCGCTTTGTGGAACCACCACCCATTCCGGACGAGAAGTTTTTTCTGGTGAAGAAGAACATGAACGAGAACTATGCGACCATCGTGACGGCGGCAAGACCACTATCTCTAGAAGAAAAGGTCGAGGTGTGCACTGGATTCGACGAAACGAGAATACTCTTGAACAGGCAGCGTAGGATTCCGATTCCACACAGTGCGCTGCTGGAACCGAACTTCGCCACACCGGTAGCAGCTAACAGACCAACACCATTTGTTCAACAGCAACAACCACATCGCTTCAACAGAGTACATGCAATGGAAGCTCTAGAGAGTGTTCCGGAATTCGAGACAGAGGAAGACCGAACCAACGACACTTGGCAGCACAGCGTCAATGAACTTGTCGAACAAGTCAACGCGCTGAAGATGAACATGGAGATGATGATGATGATGATGGTCCCGCCACTTACCCCTACAAAGGTTTGAGCTAGACGATTTATCTATTAGATAATTTATTTTTAAAAACAATTCAACCAGTTATGCAAAACAAAACAACGAACTGATTTCATCTACAGATATAAACTTCTTCCAAAACTGTGCATTTCCTTTACAGCGATATAATTGTGAAAAGCTATTGATGTCAACCACAAATGTTCGCAAGTACTCCCAGCGATCAGAAAATCCTATTTCAATTCAAATCACAGAATCCTGTATAAGGACATTGTCAAAAGACAAGCCAATATCCGATCCTGCCCGCTACAGAAACAATGAGATTCCAACACTAATGGAACCGCCACCTTAGTTTTGAGCTGACCAAGGATATCCCCAATCAGGGAGATCCAGAAAATTGATGCAGAGTAGGTGGCTCGGACAGTGGAGGAATAATACGCGTGCGGTTCTCAAAGGTGACAACTATGGAATGATCTTTATTCAATTTTACATTCGTAGCAGAGTGGAAGCAGAATAGTGTGCGTGTCAGTGTGTATGTTTTATGAGTGTGGATAACTGGGATAAATGATATAAAATAGTAATGTTGCACTCAAAGTAATTGTGTGGTTTAAATTGACAACGGTGCCACACGATTGTGTAGCCCGTCACTCCTCCTCAACGTTGTCAGTTGGATGTCTAGGATAGCTCCTTAACTCCGATGGCAGATCGGTGCCTCTCAAGCTTGATTCGGCCCAACGGCTTTGTCATGAGGTCCGCCGCCATGCGCTCGGTTGGCATGTAACGAAGTTCGATGATTTTCTGCTGTTGGAGGTCTTTGGTGTAGGCGTACTTGGTGTCAATGTGCTTAGAACGCCGTTCAAGACGCTCCCACTCGACGAGCTTTAAGCACGATTGATTGTCTTCCCAAACGATGATCGGATTGGGTGGGGCTTGCTTGATGTCGTTGAGTAACTTCCGGTGCCACATGAGCTGCTGACAACCATCCGCCAGCGCGACGAATTCCGCCTCCGTCGAGGACAGGGCGACACACGACTGCTTTCGTGTTCCCCAGTCGACGAGACCACCGCCGAATTTCAGGAGGAATCCAGAAAGTGATTTCCTATCACCTTTGTCGCCGGCCCAGTCGGCATCCACGAAGCATTCCGTTTTGCCGTGTCCGGGACCCAGGTGCAAACGATGATTCTTCGTGACCTTGAGATAGCGGAGAACACTCTTTGCTTCGGTCCAATCTCGGTTGGTCGGATGGGTGACTTTTCTTCCAAGCAGGGAGACGGCCACGTAGATATCTGGCCGTGTGTTCACCACGACGTAGAACAAACTTCCTACCAAACTGCGGAATGAAGCGTTTGTAGGCAGTTCGGTCTCCTCCTTTTGGTTTAGGTACGCAGGGTCGATTGGTACCTTCGATGGCTTCGCGTTGTCGTATCCAAATCGTCGTAGCATTTTCTCGGTGTAGCTGGCTTGATCGAGGGTGTAGTGGTCACCAACCTTTTCAACGCGTATTCCCAGGAACTGCTTAAGCTCGCCGAGACAGGAGAGCTTGAACTTGTCCTGAAGCTGCCGACGAATTTCATCAAACTCGGCCCCGGAGTTGCTGACGACGAGCAAATCGTCAACGTACACTAGAATGTAGTTCTGTTTGCCGTTGCGATTTCGGATGCACAGGCATATGTCGCTAACCGCTGGCTTAAAACCCATGGACTTTAACACTCCGTCGATTTTCCTGTTCCAGGCACGGGCGGACTGCTTGTGCCCATAAATGCAGCGTTTGAGCTTGCATACCATGTCATTATTCCGACCGAAGCCAGGCGGTTGCTTCATATACACTTCCTCTTCCAGATCGGCGTATAGGTATGCGCTTCGTATATCTAGGTGCTTGACTAACTTTTGCTGCTGGCTGGCCAGTACGAGGATGGTCCGAAGGGTCGTTTGGCGCACGACAGGGGCGAACACCTCGTCGTAATCCTGGCCGAACTTCTGGGAGAAACCCTGCGCAACTCGTCCGGTTTCGTCTTCCTTCTTCTTATACGTCCACTTGCAGCCTACCGGTTTGCGCCCAGGGGGTAGGGGGACGAGTTCCCAAATGCCGGTTTCCAGGAAAGCTTCGAACTCCTCCTGCATCGCGGCCTTCCAGATCGCCGACTCAGGGCCTTCGACTGCGTCTGAATAGCTTTGCGGTTCATCGCTGATATGTTTCGTCACAGCGGTGACGTCACCGAATCGTTGCGGTGGGACACCCTTCGTTGGACGCGTGGATCGCCTTGGTTCTCCGAGGTGTAGTGACTCCATGTCACTCCATGAATCCCTCGAATTCACCGTCCGATTGATTTGTATCTTCATCTGCTGTATCGTAGTATTCAGGAACATCTGATTCCGGACACACCTCAGGTTCAATTTCGGGTTGAGTTTCAGGTTCGATGTCTAGTTGAGCCTCCAGTTCGGCATTGGTTGAAGCGTCTATCGAAATCTCCGTTGGATCCTTCTTCACGTCGTTTTCAACGAACTTGGCATCCCGGCTAATGTAGATTTTTCTCGTGGTTCTGTCCAGGAAGCGATAAGCTTTATGTTCCGATGAGTAGCCCACGAATGTTAACTTTTGTGCTGTGGCATCCAGCTTCTTCCGTTTTACCTTTGGGATGTGGACCCAAGCACTGCAGCCGAATATCTTGAGGTGATCGACCTTCGGTTTCGCTCCGGTCCAAAATTCGAATGGTGTGACGTCGAGGGGCTTCGCTGGCAGAACGTTTTGCAGGTAGACTGCTGTGGTCAGCGCCTCTGCCCAGTACCGTTGCTCCAACTGTGCATCGAAAAGCATGCATCGTACCATTTCGATTAGCGACCGGTTTTTCCGCTCCGCAACGCCGTTTTGCTGTGGGCTATAACCGGCGGTGCCGATATTCCATCTTCTCTTTCAATAGGTACAGGACGCAAAATCGGCTGTGGTCGTCGATCATTGTCATAAAGTACCTGTAACCGCTGACCGATGATACCCCAACTGGGCCACAGATGTCAGGGTGCACCAAGTCCATTGGTGCTTTCGATCTGGAATGAGACTCATTCGGAAAAGGGGTACGTGGCGTCTTACCTTGTAAGCAGCATTCACACTTTTCGTTAATGCTGCACCGGCGGAGCATCAGACCGTCCACAAGTTTTTACTCCGCCAGATGGTCGATTGCTTTCGGATCCCGGTGACCGAACCGACGATGCCAAACGTGTTGACAATCCTTGTTATGGTGGCCGCTTGCCACCATCAAGACATCTTCCGGTTGCTTTATTTGGTAGAGCCCCTGAGTCAAACGCGCCAAAGCGATGGTGGTATCTTCACGAAGAATTCGACAGCCGGACGCGTCGAATACAACTGTAGCTTGTTTTTGAACGAGGGCCGGAACGGAAAGCAGGTTCATCGAGAGGGTGGGGGCGTAGAGCGCAAAGCTGATGTCCATTTCACGACGATGCCCATACTCATCGGCGCACTCGACGACGCAGCAGCCTTCACCGCGCACCTCCGCTTGTTTCCCGTCCGCCAGGTTGACGAACTTAACTTCGCTTTCCAGCAATTCCCGGAAAAACTTCCGATCTGCTACAGTGTGCAGTGTAGCAACGGAATCGACAACCCACGGCTTTGTGGCTTTGCCATCCGACGCTCCTCCTGCAGCTAGGGCGAATGAAACTGTCTCCTTCTTGTTGGTGGCTTTTTCTTGTTTAGGTTCCTTTTCCGAATCACGGGCGAACTTGCGGCATTCCTTTTGTTTATGCCCGAGCTTTCGAAAATAAAGACATTCGATTAGCTTTTTCTTCTTCTTGCTGTCATGGCCGACCCTAAGCGCCAAGCTCGATACAGCACCCTGCCGCTTTGCTGCCTCGTCCAGGAGCTTCCTTTTGACTAGCTCAAGCGTGAGGTCATCGTCCGACCGGCTTTCGAGGGCGGTTGTGAGGGTTTCGTACGAGGAGGGAAGGCTTCTCAAAATCATTGCGACAGTGAGATTTTCCGCGAGTTCTTGTCCGGCGTTTGCTAAACGCGAAAACAACTCCGCCATGTCGTCGCCGTCGGTAAAGCCCTTGTCGCAAATGCGTTTTAGCAGTGACACTTTTGACGTCAGACTCGCCTTTTGGTGGTGGTTTTGTAGCGCCGTCCATGTGTCTTTGGCCGTTCCTGCCGTGCGGATCAGCCCGTGCTGGTTATCTTCAATTAGTAGGCCGATCGTGGCCCTCGCCTTGGCGTCTCCCGCGTTCCACTTTGCGTCGGCTTCGCCTTCTGGCTTCACGCCCGGTTCCACGTAGCGCCAAAGCTCCTCTCGCACGAGCAGCAGCTCGACATTGAAACGCCACGTCGGATAGTTGTTGTTCCCCAGCTTTTGCACGGAGAAACGATTTCCTTCCATCGCACACTCGAAAAATCGACCGAACTTCGATTTCTGGACGAATATACCGCGAACTAGCGAAACGACTTTTCGTTTTTACAAATGGCGTCACCACTCTTTCACCGTGTTGCCCATAACCTGATGCAGAGTAGGTGGCTCGGACAGTGGAGGAATAATACGCGTGCGGTTCTCAAGGGTGACAACTATGGAATGATCTTTATTCAATTTTACATTCGTAGCAGAGTGGAAGCAGAATAGTGTGCGTGTCAGTATGTGTGTTACATGAGTGTGGATAACTGCGATAAATGAGATAAAATAGTAATGTTGCACTCAAAGTAATTGTGTGGTTTAAATTGACAACGGTGCCACACGATTGTGTAGCCCGTAAAAAATTTCCTAACCGAAAAAATCCTGGACCGGCCCTAGTCAAACTTTTACTATCAGCCACAACCGAATTGGCAAGGATTCTCCGACAATCAGCCAGACAACCCACTACTATTTCATGGCATCTTCTCAAGCATCAAAGGCCAATATTTTTTTGTAAATTCAAAAAGAAGTCCTTTATACCTGTATACCGCGAGGCTCAAACTTTTGAAGACTACACAAGAAATAAAAAACTACTTTAAAATACAATAAGAAAATAAAAACTTTAAATCCATGATGATCGAGGCGAAAAATATAGTTTGTGTGTGCCCCAGGACATATACAAAACATATAACAATAGACCATACAAAAATATCCGTTGTAATAACCTCGTCAAGATACAAAATTAGTCAAGAGTAAAAAGTTAACAGAGTAGCTGTTCAAAAGGCAGCTCTGATGTGTGAAATACATTGTCTCTTAAAATCTGTTAGTGTTGCTGCACGTTTGATGTGTATAGGCATCGAATTGAAAACATTTATACCTTTAAAAAACAACGAATTTTGTGAAGCTCCGTACAAAAAATATGGTGTTCTAACATCATCCACGTTTCTAGTGTTATATCTATGAATATCACTTCCTCTTTCAATTCGATTGCACAAATATCGGGGCAGCAAACCGTTTATAACTTTAAAAATGAACACCATTGTCAAATACACAACTCTCTTTGCTTCACCGATAGCCACTGTAAAGCATCTAACAAAAAAGAGGAGGAAGTGATCCTGTTACATCTCAAGATCAAACGCGTTATCTTATTTTGCAAACGCTGTAACCTCGATATTTGTGTTTGATTAGCTAAAAACAAAATGGAAGGGCAAAATTCAATGTGCGGAGAGATGATAGATTTGTACAATTGTATTTTACTTGCAATAGTTAAATCGTTTTTCAATCGGCAGAGAATACCGTACTTCTTGGCTATTTTCTTGATGACATCGTCAATGTGCGAGTAAAAGTTTAATCTATCATCAATATTGACGCCAAGATATTTAATCTCACGAACGCGATCAATTGTCTCATCATCAATTTTAACAGATACGTCTTCGATAACTCGATTCCGCGAAATTACCATGAATTTAGTTTTACTTATGTTCAATTTCAGTTGCTTGTACTTTAACCATCTACTTAGAGAACGTAAATCTGCATTCAAATGTGAAACGGCCTCCTCGAGGCTTTTAGCTGCAATGAACAACACGGTATCATCAGCAAAAAGATTAATATCACAAAATCGTAAGACTCGTCGCATGTCATTAATATATAGAATAAATAAAATGGGCCCTAATACACTCCCTTGTGGTACGCCAAGGCTGTTCTCCACAGGGCTCGAAACAGAATCATTAAAAGCCGTCCGTTGAGTTCTGTCAGACAAATAGCTTTTGAACCATCTGTATGCAGAACCTGAAAATCCAAAGCGGTTCATCACAATAAGGGCCGAGAAATCGTTTCAAAAGCGCGTTTCAGGTCAAAAAAAACAGCAACAATCGTATCTTTACGCTCTACATTTTCTTTCCATTTCGCTAACAATAAATTTGCCGCTGTTTCACAAGAGTGACCTTTGCGATATCCCGATTGTTCCGGCGCTATCAAATTATTACGATTTAAATACGTTAACAGCTGGCCTTTTACAACAAGTTCCAAAATTTTCTCTAAAGTGTGCAACATGTTAATAGGACGAAACTCTTCGGCTTAAATCGTTCCAGCGACTTTTTGAATGGGAATAACTAACGATTCTTTCCAAACTTGTGGCACGTGCCCAGTTTGCAGCGATTCATTAATAAGGTCCAGCAGGTTGTTTCCGATGACATTAAAGCAATCTTGTACTACTCTTGCATTTACGTTATCTACTCCAGCCGTTTTGTTAAAAAAAAACCAATAGATTTTAGATCATCTAACGTTATTGGGTGAAAACTTTCAAAACTACAGTTAATATTAATTGGCTGTTTTATTTCGTCTGGCTCATCCACTAGATCAATGGATTGATTAATTGACAAAATACTCTCGACGAAATATTTATTAAATCTAAATGCGATGATGTCCTCTAACTGTTCTAATGTGCCATTGAAGGTTATGGATCGCGGTTTGCAATTACTAGGTTTTAACAAAGATTTCAAAATTTTCCATAACTCTTTGCTGTTGTTTTGATGCAAATCAATTTTCCTCTGAATATATTCACAACGAGTTTGTTTAACGGATTGCGAATATTTGTTACGCGCATTTTTGTACCAATTCAAACAGATATTTCTTGTACAGCTTGTCTCTTTTTCAATTTTCAATAAACATCTATTAGATTTCCTACCTGCCGCACTCTGACGGAACTTTCACTTTCTCTTCACATCTTTCATTCTAGCCAAAAAAACATTAATGTTCACTCTTGGTGCCTCATGGTGATGAGCGAACATCTCCTTCTACATCATAATCGTTACTCCTCGCACGGAGAATAAATAACATAACAAATAATGTTTGTCTCTTTTGCGTTTAATACGCAAAAGATCCAAATTGTACCAGCTGTTCGAGTTCTTTACTAAAACAAATTTATTTTCGACTAGTTTATTGGTACACGTGTAAAGTTTATACCAAATGGGAAGAACCCTCAGTGAATTAATTATAACACTTACACATATACGCATTACCCAAAGAACTATATATGGAAATAAATGATTTTTAGTCTCGTAAAAGCATCTCGTGTGACTTGATGTGGTATCGTTAGATCCGAAGCCTGTGACGGAGTTTTTATCTTTTATTACACACTGTAGACAGGATAAAAACCCCGGGTAATACCGTACTAGATAGTGGATAACTAGTCGGTGGTGATAATCGCGTTAAACTATTCCGTGTGGGAGTTTTGCGGTGGAGATAAAAAATCTAAGCGTGTGGTACGGGATCGAGACCGATTTGAACAAACACCAAGGCTACATGGTCAATCGCCGGTTATAGCCAGAGGAAGTTAGCTAAAACTAAGCAGTAGCTATCGTAGATACAGTGAACTAGTGAAATCGCCAAAAACTTCTGTACAGGGTGAAAATACGAGGTAGCCGTTCATCTGAAAACCGCGTGGTAAAATCGCCTCCTAAACGTGGATATAGTCAATGCCGTGAATAGATGGTGATATGGTTATTGTGCGTCTAGAACAAAAGACAGAAAGCACAAGTTGTGTCGAGTTCAGTGACTGAGCGAGATTCGCGTTCGTAGTTCGTACCCACCGTCGGGGGCCGAAACTGGGTCGTCTGGTCGCCGTTTTCGAGATCTCACATCTGATTGCGGGTTATGAGTGATAGTGAATGCGAGCTCGCGTTCGAAGAAGCTCTAGGTCGTCAGAGTATCGAGCGGGGTGAGAATAGTAGCTCGGGAGTGTCCAATCAATTCAAGATCGAACTACCCCCGAACGTTACCGATCGTAAAAGGGCAGATAAGCGGGCCACGAGCTTGAACATGGAAAACCAATACATTGCACAAATCGAAGCACTCAAACAAGAGCTGGCTCAGGCAAGGGAAGCTGCACGGCATGGGTCGCAAGTGGTAGCCAGTGGTGTAAATAATGGAACCCCAATACGAGTCCCAGATTTTCGTGAACTGAAGGAGTATGGTGTCAACGTTTGACCCGAAAATACCTTCGTGTTTGTCGGCCGATACCTGGGTAAAATCTATTGATGACACTGGAGATATGTATGAGTGGTCGCAGGCGGTGCGACTACATTGAGCAAGAGTGAATCTTGGGGGTTGTGCAAAGTTGTGGTTGGAAGGTTGCCTGAATTCCATGCGAGATTGGGCATCTTTTAAAGCAGAAATAGTAAAGGGCTTCCCATCCAAGAAAAATCCCATATACTACCACAACTTGCTATCGTCACGGAAGTGGAAGTTAGGAGAAACTGTGGAGGAGTACGTTTATGAGATGCTGGCCTTTGGGAGAAAAGGTGGATTCGATGAAGAGACCATAGTAACGTATATCACTAGTGGTGTTCGTCAGTACGTGAAACGATCCGGGATGACCATAGCGAAGGTGTCCACAGTGGAGCAGTTGCTTGAAGAGCTACGGTGGATCGATAGGGTCGATGCTGTAGCAATCCCCAGACCAGAGACGAGCACATCCGCGTATAGCGCACAACGAAAAAGTGAACCAACTGGAGATGTTTGTTTTCAATGCCATCAAGCTGGACATATTGCTCGACGTTGCCCCAAAGTGATGTGTCATCTGTGCAAAAGGGAGGGCCATATGAAGAAAGACTGTCCTACGGCTGGTGTCAAACGGGAGGCGAAAGGCCAAACCTCCAGGCCGATAAGGGTGGTGGATCAGAAAAGTGCTTTTGTGAAGAACGTGCTGGTGGATGGGATTGCTATGAAAGCCTTAGTTGATACGGGTGGTAAAGTCTCCACTGTACAAGAAAAGTTCGCGAAAAACGTTGGTGACATCAAACCTAGTCAGAAAGTACTTCGAGGATTCGGGAAAAAGGAAATCAACGTGACATCAAAAGTATGCGCTGGCATGCAGGTCGATGGGGTGACTTTACCGGTAGAGCTACAGGTGGTGCCGACCTGGGTTCAAGATACTGCGGTGATTCTGGGTGAAGATATAATCGATCGTGATGGATTAGTGATGGTGGAACGCAAGGGTGATGTTAGGTTCGAATGGGAGGCAGCTCCAAAACCGCAAGAATAATCCGGTGAACATTCTCGGGCACGTGATGGTAGTAACGAGTCATCGGTTGTTCGTATGTATACGATCGACGTAGAATCCAAAGTGGACACCATAAAGGAAAATCAGATCAACAGCGATGGTCCGAGTGAATACAATAAGCGATTGTGTCAGATCATGGAAAACTTCAGACACTGCTTTGCGGTACGTATGAGCGAGATGGGTTGTGCTACATCGACCGAAATGAAGATCAGCTTGATAAGTGATGTGCCAGTGTATGTAAAACCTCGGAAACTGGAATACGTTCGAGAAAGTGTTTTGAGTGAGTTGGTCCATGAACTGTTAGAAGCCGGGATAATAGCTGAAACTGAGTCACCATACAACAGCCAAGTGGTGTTGGTTCCGAAGAAAAACAATGAATTTCGGTTGGTTGTTGACTATCGGCTGCTAAACGCACGAACAGTTAAGGACAAATTCCCGATGCCTGATATAGAATCGTGCCTTCAGAAATTAGCTGGCGCGAAACTGTTTATCAAGGTCGATCTTTACAGTGGGTATTACCAAATTCCACTAGAACCAGCGAGTCAAAACTACACTGCTTTCTCGACTGTGGATGGACATTACCGTTTTCTACGCATGCCTTTCGGTTTATCAAACGGTTGTGCAGTGTTCCAAAGGACGATGAATAAGATCGTGGAGAAAATGAAGAAGCAGAATATCGTCGTGATTTTGCCAGGAAACAGTGAAGAAGAATTGTTGACAAAATTTGAGCAACTGCTGGTAGCATTGCCAGAAGACGGGTTCACCATTAATGTAAAAAAAGTCAGTTCTTTAAGCGCCAAGTTGAGTTCTTAGGCTTTGAAGTGAGTGCAGAAGGTGTGCGGCCAGGAGAAAAGAAAATTAAAGCCGTTTCTGAATTTGCGGTTCCCAAGACAGTGCACACGGTTCAGCAGTTTTTGGGGCTGTCAGGTTTCTTCAGGAGATTCGTTCAAAATTACAGCATAATAGCGGAGCCTCTGTTCCGCTTGTTACGCAAGGAAGCCGAGTTTGTGTGGACAGATGATCAACAGCGAGCGTTCGAGAGAATAAAGCAACTGTTAGTGACCAGGCCCATCCTCGTGTTGTACGACCAGAATGCGGAAGTGGAGTTGCATACAGATGCTTCGAGTGCTGGGGTAGCAGGAATTTTATTGCAAAAGGTGCACGCGGGTTGGAAGCCAGTAAGCTACTTTAGTAAGAAAAATTCAAAGACTGAAGCTGTTTATCATAGTTATGAGCTCGAAATGCTAGCTGTGGTAGCGAGCGTTGAACGATTCCGACAATATCTAATGGGACGGTTCTTCGTGATTAAAACGGATTGTTCCGCCATTCGTGATGCGTACTCGAAGAAGGAGCTGAACAAGAGAGTAGCGCGATACTTTTTAAAGTTGCTGGAGTATGATTTTCGGATCGAGCATAGAGCAGGGCGGAAAATGCTACATGTCGACGCCCTAAGCAGGTCACCGGCTGAAGAACCGCAGGAGATAGAAACCGTGGCTGAGTGTATTATGGTGATAGAGTTGTCGAACACAGATTTTCTTGTAACCATGCAGCGGCAAGACAATCGAGTGGTGGAAGTAATCGATATGCTGGCACGTGATCCTAGGTGTGATGAAGATCGCCAGATACAACAGAATTACATTTTGGTGAACAATAGGTTGTATCGAAGAGTTGGTGAGAAAAAATGCTGGGTAGTCCCGAACAATGTACGTTGGCGTATAGTGCGAAACTATCACGAAGAGAAAGGGCATTTTGGTGAACAAAAAGTATTTTCGATGATGCAAGAGTTGTTTTGGTTCCCGAAGATGCGGAAATACGTTCGTGCTTATACGCGGCCTGTCCAAAGTGCGCGTTCTTTAAATCGAAGCAAGGCCGGCCTGAAGGATTCCTCAACTCGATACCAAAGACACCTGTACCGTTCCACACTGTGCATCTGGATCACTTGGGACCATTTCCCAGATCAGCAAAAGGAAATGAACACATTTTGGTAGTGATTTGTGGGTTTACAAAGTTTTTGTTCATGAGGGCGGTGAAGTCTACAAATGCACAACCCGTAGTATTGATGCTAGAAGAAATGTCGTGTGTATTTGGATTACCTTCGCGTATTGTCACGGATCGAGGAACTGCGTTCACGTCGAATGCTGTAAGGAAGTTCTGTGAAGATTATGGAATAGATCATGTGTTGGCAGCGGTTGGAACACCGAGAGGAAACGGGCAAGTCGAGCGCAGTAATCGTACCATTCTTACTGCTATTCGAACTATGGTGAATGGAACAGACCGGAAATGGGACGAGAAGGTGAGAGTAGTACAAAGTGCGATCAATACGGCACCGAACACAACGACAGGAGTGTCACCAACGTCGTTGGTGCTGTCATACAGGCCAAAAGATGTGGTGCAGAATGAAATTATTTCGGTGATCACCGCGGATAGCGAAAATAGTCAGGTACCGACGAGGGTGTTGCGTGAACAAGTCCAGTATGCCACGCAGGTGAATCAAGCGAGGCAGAAGAAGTACTTCGATGATCATCGACGTGAAGCGAAGCAATACCAGGTAAATGATTTAGTCTTGGTTGCGAAGGATCAGTACGTTCCGGGCGGAAGTCGTAAGCTGGAGCCAAGATTCAAAGGGCCGTTCATCGTAACGAAAGTATGTGCTAATGATCGTTACCGGATTGAGACTGTTCCAGGTTTCGAGGCGCCGAGAAAATTTACAACGGTTTATTCGGCGGACCGGATGAAGCGTTGGTGTCATGTAGCGGACCTAGAAGACGCCATTCAAAGCAGTGACGAAGAAGACGATGTTGAATTATAATTGTATTATTTCTTTTGTGAATTAACTAGACACGATGAGGACATCGGTGAAATCTGGGTGTCCGGATGTAAAGTTTATACCAAATGGGAAGAACCCTCAGAATTAATTATAACACTTACACATATACGCATTATCCAAAGAACTATATATGGAAATAAATGATTTTTAGTCTCGTAAAAGCATCTCGTTTGACTTGATGTGGTATCGTTAGATCCGAAGCCTGTGACGGAGTTTTTATCTTTTATTACACATGTTTCTGTTAAAACAGCTGATTTCTGATCTAGAGAACCGGTAATTGTTTGAAAATCCACACTTCTTTCAACAAGTCTTGAAATAGCTTGCTTCGAATACTTTTTCCAACATTTGAATTTCACATAATCACTGTCACCACTACTATTATCTTCAGCATTAATAATAATGGTTTCATGATCGGTTACTTTCAAATCTGAGTTTATAATAGCACAAACAGAATCCAAATTACAGTACACATGGTCAATCAAAGTTTGACTTTGTCTGGAAATACGCGTATATTCATTAACCAATTGTTTTAAATTAAAGAAATCTGCTAATCGTTTCAAATGCTTCGAATTATTAATGTCACAATAATTTATATTTAAATCACCAGCAAGCACGTTTAGTTTACTAGAACCTACAAAAATCTCATATCAGTCGTCCAAAATTTCAAAAAACGCTGGTCACTAGAACTGGGAGAATGATATAATACACCATAATTACCGATCTGCATGCCTCGAACAACTGCAATGCTTAAAAACCGTTTAAGCCAAATATCCCGGCAAGGAATGATCAGCAGTCTCGGCCAACCGAAAGTTTTAACCGATCCGAACATCCACTGCAGTCTCACCAGCAAGACAGATACGCACAACAAGTTCCACAGCAGCAACGAACACAGGCCGCGTCAGGACAAACATGTCAATCGCAACAGCCGGATCAGTCGCAGAGGGCACAAGGTTGACAATCGCGGCAATGGAGTTCAAATGCAATGGGAGTGGCAAACGATATCAACCAGCGGAGCATTCAACTGCAACAACAGCCAGTAAGACAGGTAGAGAACCAGTACGAAGAGCAGCAAGGAGCGCCGTATCAGAAACATCCACCGATGACTTGCTGGAACTGCGACGAGGAAGGTCATAGGTTCACCGATTGTCCGAAGCCGCAACCGATGTGGGCGCAAGGCTACTCATTACGTAGTTGTTTCACGTGCCGCTCAGATGCGTTAAACTGTCGAGCGGAGAACCAGCAAAGCAGCTCTCCAGGGCAGCAGCTCTCCGCGCATTCTCGAAGACCCCTCCGAGATTCCAGAATTCGAGAACCTGAACTCGAGAACCTGAATCATCATCAATACAGGAAACGACAATCGACCACACGCCGTCATATCTGTGCTAGGAAAGGAGTTGACTGCGTTGCAAGATAGCGGAGCAAACTGCTCTCTGCTAGGAGGAAGAAGTGTTGAACTAGCGGAGGAATTCTGCCTTCAAAAAGGAACCATCTGCGGCGGAATAAAGACAGTGGATGGCACAAAACATACAATAATAAACTTCGTCTATCTTCCCATCGTATAGAACAACCGCAACGAAGTTCTGCCTGTGCTTCTAGTGCCTTCCATCCCGGACTGCATCATTCTTGGAATGAACTTTTGGGCCAAGTTCGGAGTGAAGGCAATATGTTGCGCAATCGAAACAGAGCAGGAGGTACAAGTTGCAGAAGATCAGGAGACAAAACAACTGACACCAGAGCAAAAAGAACGGCTGGAACAGGCGATTCGGAAGTTTCCGAAAGCGCAAGACGGTAAGCTAGGACGGACAACGCTGTACGAGCACCGTATCGACGTGGGGAACGCACCACCTCGCAAGCATCGACATTATCCCATGTCACCGTATGTACTCTCCGCGTATGTACTGCAGGAGGTTAACAGAGAGATCGATCGGATGATCGCTCTCGATGCCATCGAGGAGGCACAGTTTTCTCCATGGAACAACCCTCTGGTGGCCGTTAAGAAAAAGCCTGGGCAGTATCGCGTCTGCTTGGACGCCCGACACCTAAATTTCATCATGGTCAACGAAGGTTACCCTATCCAGCGAATCGCATCCATCACCAACAACCTCCGAAGTAGCAGATTCATTTCGTCGATCGATCTCAAGGATGCTTTCTGGCAATTACCACTCCACCCGCGTTCGAGACCAATGACGGCATTCACCATTCCGTCCAGAGGCCACTTCCAGTTTAAGGTAGTACCTTTTGGACTGTGTACAGCCAGTCAAGCTTTAGCGCGTCTCATGACACACCTATTCGCCGATCTAGAACCGCTGGTGTTCCATTATCTCGATGACATAATCATATGCTCAGAGACTTTCGAGGAGCACATCGCCCTACTCGAAGAAGTGGCTCGCCGTCTACATCAAGCGAATCTCACGATTTCTTCGAAGAAGTCGATGTTCTGCCGCAAGTCCATGAAGTATCTCGGCTACGTAATTGACGAGCAAGGCTGGAGAGTAGATGACGAGAAGATCCAGGCTATTGTACAGTTTCCAACTCCGACAACACGACAAGAAGTACAACGATTCTTAGGTATCTGTAACTGGTACCGACGTTTCATCGCCGGATTCTCACAGCTAGCGGCACCATTAACAAACATGACTTCAGGCAAGACAAAATTTCGTTGGAATCCCATCGCAGAAGAAGCATTTCTGAAACTGAAGGCGGCTCTAGTCTCCGCGCCGGTGCTAGTAATGCCGGACTACCAGACACCGTTTGCAATAGCATGCGATGCCAGCGATGTAGCAATCGGAGCAGTACTAACGCAAGACACTAACGGAGGAGAACATCCGGTCAGTTATTTCTCGCAGAAGCTTTCAGCGTCGGAAAAGAAATATTCGGTTACGGAGCGGGAATGTCTCGCAGTCATCAGAGCGATCGAGAAGTTCAGAGGATATATTGAGGGAATCAGGTTCGTTGTGTACTGCGATCATGCGGCGCTCAGTTACTTAAAGTCAATGAAAAACCCGACGGCGTTGATGAGTCGATGGCTATTGCGGCTCAATGCCTTCGATTTCGAGATTCGCTACAGAAAGGGGTCGATCAATGTCGTTCCGGACGCTCTCTCGAGAACGGTGGCGGAAGCAGTGTTTATAGTGCACCAGGTGCAGGATCTGTGGTACAGAAAAATTGGGGAAGCAGTTTGAGTCAATGGTCTTCAAATCCTGGCTAGCGAAGCACAAAATAGCCCATATGAAGACAGCTTTCTACTGTCCGCAGGTAAACAATGCGGAACGCGTAAATCGCGTGGTAGTTACCAGTATTCGAGCATTGCTGGACGGTGATCATCGTGAATGGGACGAGAAGTTACCGGCTATAACCGCGGCGATAAATGGAGCCAGGCATGAAGCGACGGGTGTGAGCCCACATGAAGCAAATTTCGGACGAAATCTGTTACTGCACACGGATCTCTACACGCAACAGGAACTGAACATGCCAGAAGACCCGAAGGTAGCGCAGGATATTAGGCTATCAACGATTCAACGGATTCAGAAGTTAATCATCGAACGTATTAAGAACAGTTACCAGCGAGCAAAGCAGCGGTACGACTTTCGCAAAAGGATAGTCGCATTTAAGGTAGGCGATTTAATTTGGCGACGATCGTTCATTCTCTCGTCAAAAGCGGACCGGATCAACAGCAAGCTGGAGCCAAAGTTCATACCGGCAATCGTGAAGGAGATTATCGGGACGAATCTATACTTGTTGGAAGATGTGCTGAGTGGCAAGAAAGGAAGATTCCACACGAAGGACATCAAAGCCGACTAAAGGAAAAGGTTCAAGCTATGTACACCGGCGGTGCCCGTCAACCATGAAGCAGCAGCTATCGAAAACACCATTAACTGGGAGTATTGACAACGAACTAGGGGTGAGAAGCTGCAAAGATTTTGCTCCACCTAAGCAACACCGATTGAAGTCGACATGAAGGATTTCCGTTCACCCGAGCGAGGTTACAACTGTTCCAACGTTCATCCGAGCGAGGTTCCAAGCGCGCGCTTGCTCCGGTCCACTCGGTCGCTCTGCCGATTATTTTCGGCCTTTCCTCGTTGAGCACAATTTTAAAGGCAGTTATTTTTACAATATTTTTGTTATTTCATTTAGTCTACAAGCAATTTCGATTTTTCATGCCTGATCTAAGAAAACTTTGTAAAGTATTTCCAGAATATCAAACGAGTATTAATTATTAAAACGAGAATTCCGTGCGTTTATATTAGAATTTTGCGGAATTAATACACTTATACTATGTTTTAATCGCGAATGTCTTTAGGATCAAAATGAAACATTGAATGAAAAATGCTGAGCTTCCTTATGGGTCTGTTTAATGAGAGCTCGAACTAACTCCGAGTAGCATACTAACTCTTTCTGGCACCAAACCCTGAACGAATGCGGAAAAGAGACAAAAAAGAGGTTGAGAGTGATCGCGAGCTCTCATTAAACAGGCCTTATGTTTACATATTCGCCCAGCCGTTTGCTGAGATAGAATTTACCGAGGAAGAAGGCGCTAAGAAAACGTTCGCCTGCAATCGCAATACATATCATCAGTTTGCTTTTGGCCGTGCATGTAGCGAGTGTAGCGAGTGTAAAGAACGTGATTTGCATCAGAAGTTGAAGAGTTTTGAAAGAAAATGAGCGTCGTGGATGAGTTTAATGGTTTTTCCGACGAGGAAGAAACACTCAGAGTAAGCATTGTGACGTCACAAAAAGGAAAGGAAATGCTGAACATCGACGGTTTTCCTTTTAATAAGAACAAGGAGGTATGTATTTCATTTAAGCATCATGTATATATATTTACATTAATTATTTTTACTCAAATCAGACCGACGGACGATTCTATTGGGACTGCGCTACGAGAAAGCATGCGAAAAAAAAATGACGAAGTAGCCTGCAAAGGCAGAGCAGTCACCCGAATAGAAAATGGAGCGCATGTTCTAGTGGTACATCGCGAGGCCCATAATCACGATCCAAATCCGCTAGACGAAGTTGAGAAAAATTACAAGTCTGAGCTGAAAAGGAAAGCTGTAGAATCGGCAGAAATTCCATCGAAAATTATACGGCAGGTTGCAACCCAGTATACACCTATCGTCCAAGCCCGAGTTTCTAATAAGTCCCAGAAAATGTTGATTTTGAGACACCGAGAGGCACGAATTGGTGGACATCGGGTTGTCGAACAGGACGGCGAGTTCATTATCCCGGAAGAGTATATCCGTAACGAAAGCAGCCATATTATGATATTTGCCACGGCGGTAAATTTACAGCGCTTAGCTGCTTCCCGATATTGGCTGGTCGATGGCACATTTGCAACCGTTCCCCTAAAGTTCACGCAAATGTACTCCATCCTTGGATCTAAGGAGTGTATCGAAAAGTAGTTATAAACTTCCAAATAATAAAATAGGCATGAAAACATGGTTAAAATTAACATACTATTTTAGTTTATTATAGCTTAACATGTTTACAAAAGATCCAAACGGAAAAACTAGTCATCATGTTCATTTCTGTAGAATGCCCGTACCTTTGATTTGACACCTGCCATCAAATTCTGCACAGTGACCTTTGTGCACTTCCTGGATGCCGCTGCCCAATTTTTCTTAAAATCGGTCATGTTTTGGGACACTGTACCATCCTTCTTAAATATACGCTTGACTATTGCCCAATAGCGTTCGATCGGTCGCAACTGGGGACAGTTTGGTGGGTTGATGTCTTTTTCTACGAACTTGATGTTATTCTCCGTCAGCCACTGTAGAGTGGATTTGGCGTAATGTGCCGATGCCAAATCTGGCCAGAAGAGAGGAGGGGACTGGTGCTTTCTATACAATGGTAGCAACCTGTTCTTCAAACATTCCTTTTGATAAATCTCAGCATTTATAGTTCCTTTTGTATAGAAAATTGAAGAACGCAAGCCACATGTGCAAATGGCTTGCCAAATGAGCACCTTCTGACCGAATTTCTCCATCGCAACAGTCGTATCTGCGGTTGGCACACGTTTCTCAACAGATTTAGTATAAAACTGCGGCCCCGGTAGCGTTCTTGAATCTTCTTTAACGTATGTTTCGTCATCCATCAAAATGCACTGGTCGACATTGTCCAAAATGCAGCTGTACAGCTTTCGAGCCCTGGTTTTGGCACGAGACTTTTGTTCCGGAGTTTGTTTGGGCACTTTCTGCTTTTTGTACGTCTTCAAGTCATTCCTGCGCTTGATTCGTTGAATCATTCCGATGCTGGTCCTGAACTTCTTGGCTAGATCGCGAGTAGAGGCAGATTTGTTCAGTTGAATATAATCCACAACTTTTTGGTCCAAATCGGGGTTGCTGGAGCCGGGTTTCCGGCCACTTCTTGGTAAATCCTTGAGGGAGCACTCCTTACCAAACTTTTCGATGATGCGTTTTACACTTGCCGGGTGAACATTTACTCTTTTCGCAATCTGGTTGTAAGTAACACCCTTTTCGGTGCACCAAGTGTGCAGAATTTTCTTTTTAGTCTCAAATTCAATTCGCGACATTTTGAATACAACTTTATCAACGGAAATGAATGAACCGAATAATCATTTTTGACATGTAAACAAAGCAAATGGCGCTTACACGCTAAAAATATATACAGTAGTTTATGCGTAGTAACGCATCGAATGTTTATAACTACTTTTCGATACACTCCTTATTGGGTATGAGGACTATGAAGCAGCTGTTCCTCTTGTATTCATGTTGCTGAACAACAAAACCCAGGAAACGTACGCCTGCGCCTTCGAAGCATTATTGGAAGTATGCCAAGAGGCACAGATTATCATCAATCCAAAGTTTATCATTTCTGATTTTGAGAAGGCTGTTGTGAATGTTCTCAAAGACATATTTCCGGAGGCGGAATGCTTCTTGTGCTACTTCCATTTGGCTCAAAACCTAATCAAACAGCTGAGCTTCAGGGGACTAAAAAATTCACTCCAATGAAATTGATGTCTACATGGCAGTGAATCGTCTGCAGGTTTGTAGAAACAACTCAATAAATACCGACTTCCGACTAATATTTTATTTGAAATTTCAGGCGCTGTCATTCCTGCCTTACTCAAGGATTGCTGGAGCTTACGAGCGTATTACCAAAACTATGCCGAAAAAACTATCAGGTTTTCTGGAATACTTCAAGGGAACATATGTGTCTGGTAGAATCAATAACAACAGGCCGATTTTCCACCCGGCCCTTTGGTCCAATCATCGGGCTGTGCTTCAAAGACTGCCGCTAACTAATGCTTTGGAAGCTTGGCATCGCCGTTGGACAATAGTTGTGGGCAGCATCTGTCCATTACAAGGATCATAAAGGAGCTGAGGGCAGAGCACAATGAAATTGAGGGGAAAATCCTCAGGATTTTGCAAGGAAATGTTCAACAAGCTTCTTCAACTGTTATGGACAAGATTCGAGATATATGCTCAAAAAGTGATGCTATCGCAGATGACGATTTTGTTGAGATTATTGCTCTGTTGCTATCATCTAGACCAAAGCGAGTCTAACATGATGTTTGTTTTATTTATTTTTTTACTTTTTCTACTACTATTTTATTGATGTCAACAACCGAAACTGGAAATAAATAATTAATGCTAACTGTGGTTTTTTCCCTTATAGGGTTTCCCCCAATTTAATGGCTGACTGAAGATTTAAAGAATGTTCACTTTTCTGTGGTTTCGGCCTTTTTGTGTTAAATTTTAAAAATTTCGGCCTTTGGGGATTCGGCCTTTTGTGGTAGCTACATACATTTTCGGCCTTTTGTGTTTCGGCCTTTTTTTGTTCGACCTTTTGTGATTCGGTTTTTTGTTCCTCTCCCCACTCACCACAAGCACATAACAGGTGCCGTCAAGCCAACTACTGATAGAGGCAAATCTAGCCCATCATCCAAGACTACTTTATCAAGAAGACTGGCAACTCTGCAGAAAGCCAGGCGACAGTAACCACAACGCCATCTCCGAGAAAGGGTAGAACCACTCTACGCATGTGTGCGTGTTAGTTCATCAGTACACGCACACAAAAAGATACAGCAGCTGTCAATATTTTCCCGCCTTTGTCGCTTGAGCCAATTAGTAATCCTATTGCACATTTAAAAGAAACATATTGATTTGAATAAAACATTCTAGATGGGCTACAAACAGTGCAGTGTATGTGGAATGCTGACACCCACTCAATTAAGGTAGAGAGTATATTTTGATATTGTTTGGCGACGTCTTCTAAATCTCGAAAAAGACCCAAGAGGAAATCTATAGATGCACCCGCACCAGCTGATCAATCAGAACACCAGAAGAAAGCAACAAAATCGAATAAGGTGATAATTTTCAATGGCATTCAACTTTTAAAGCAGCGGGTTTCAAACGGGGCAAAGTTCTTCATCCAGTTAACGGTGTCAGCAAGTTGGTTCCTCTAGACACAGTTGTGTTGTAAACAAAACCAAAATCCAAATCACGTACTCTGAGAAAAATTCTATCGTTATACCGACAATTGAATCATGGTCAAGGTGACTATTGCATATAATGGTTACAATAACCATGACAATGGACGAATTCACCACGTGCATAGCATTCTTGACTATGATCATGGTAACAAGGACTATTCCGACATTATGGCAAATGTTGTATCAACTATTTTTAATATTATTTTCGACCATGATCATAGTCGGTTCAAAATCACTATGCTGCAATAGTCATCCTAACCCCCTGTTCGACTACTAAGACAC
>JASCZW010006923.1:0-78644 GCA_034211315.2 Aedes japonicus | reverse complement strand
ACCACTAAACAGCAACATCATAACATTTTCAGTGACTGACTCTAGTAATGTAAAATGTGTCACTTTATTTCCACATGATTCAACAGAATGCGGACAAATTGTGTTCAAGACAGTTTTAAATGGCATAAAATCGTTAACACTCTACTATATCCATGCATTAATGCTGGTGCCATGCAAGGCTCATCTCTGTCACAGGCAAGAACGAAGAAAAGCCCCACACAGCAATTACAGAGCCGATTGCATCGAACGTCACTAGCCTTCGTATGTCAACAGTTATCATGATAACGAAGACAGTACCTCTTTTACGTTACTACGTTCTACTACGAATACTCACACCACATATCATCTATGCAAAGCACTTACGCCAGCCATAGAGGCAAGGATGGAATTGCACCAAGCCCTGAATCACAAGGCACAAAGTGTTACATCTTCGCGTGGGTGCACTTCCAAGATTCGAACTGGATCAAAACCTGACTTTCCCGCTGATCAGCCATAGCCTGAATCGGAATGTATACAGACAGCAAGATCGGTATCTATTGAGCCAACTCTGAGCAAGTATGAAATTAGCCTTCTGGAACATCCAGGAAGATCCGCTGAATAATGACATCACTTACACCAAACAGCTCGTTCTCTCGCTCCCTGGCCATTAAATTGAACCAACAGATCATACACACGCCTTGGTCCTCTGAAGATAAACTAAGCATACTATGCCTCATCTCGCTCTCGCTTACGCGAATGCCACTTTCTCGGCAGTTACGAGACCTGAATGTTATTCCAAACATCTGGTTCTTCAGTTGTCAGCTCTACTTCCATCTCTGAGCTCGATAGGCCACTACATAAAATATCTCACGTAATTTGAAACAGGATAATGGTCAAACGATATATTTTAGTAGCATCACTGGTTCAAGACCCGGCAAATTTAATAGTTAACGTTCAATTATTGCATATTGTCACAGAGCACACTGTGCGCTTTGTTAAAATGCTTGCGTAGTTCAATTTTTCATTTGAATGACCTTCACTCATTGAACAAGACTGCTGGTTGAAAACGTACTTCTACAGTATCGAAACGTCTTCTTCTCTTCAAAATGGAATCTTCAACTAATGTGTCATCCATGTTAGTTGGCGACGACATATTTCAGAGCATGGATTGGTTCATACGTCATTATTTCTCAACGACGTAACGACGGAACACTTCAATCGTTCATGTGCACTGCGAAAACAAGAATACAGATTCATCCCATCTCAGCTACATCATCCGCACGAGGAGCTAACGAGCATTAAGTAACTGTTACTCCCCGTCAATTAAATAGGACAGCATACCTACAATTTTCTGTTGCCACTATTCATTATCACGGTTGATAAATAGATATCGATTTCTCAGAAAGAACAAAGAACGTTGAACAACAAACGAACGAAAGGTTTCCCGATGTCAGACCTGCGGTGGTGGAGTACTTCATCGATCCTGCTATGCGTACGTTGCCGGTATAAACTGAGAGACGTTGAAATCATCTGCTCCATGCAATTGACCAAACTGAATATCGCGGCGCAATAACAGATGAGCCTGCAAATCCCTTTCTGGGTGGTCACATTATACGTCTTTTCGGTGCAATTTAGCAGAAATTTGACAGTCTGTAAATTGAATGCTTGTTCCATCTGAACAAACCGTTGAGTTTCGGTACCATCGATATCGCCAATGTCACGGAGACACATCTTCAAGCCTGAACTCAATCGTTGACATCCTAGATACTGGATTGCGGCACTTGATCGTAAAATTTAGTGAGGACGGCATCGCCTGACCGACATCTGCTTCATTTATAAGTCCATCGAATATCGGAGTTCATAGCGCCAGTATCAACACTGAATAATAGTCAACGCATCATCCGTAAGCCAACTCGGAGGCAGGGGCAGAGTTGCATGACGCAACGCAGGACCAGTGAATGGAACTAGTCACCCCGTGCGGGAGGGGCATTGCCGCCCGATTGCTGGTGATCCGGGGTCCACTGACAATTGACGTCTTCCTTCACAATATAGGAACAACATCGCCAGGCCGATTCGGACAGAGGTCGAAGCCATTCTTCGAAACAATCGGCATAGAATCACAGACGGAATTACCATATGTTCCGACGTACCTGATTCGGTTGATGATTATCTACGCAGAAGATCGAGCGCGCGACTAGGCCTGATATGCGTCGGCGATAGATCAGGTGAAAGGAGGTACCATTGATAACTACCGCGCATCCCACTAATTGTTCAGCGAACCGGTTAACGCTCAGCCGCTGGTCAGCGACAAAGACAGTGTTGTAGGACCTTACGTTTCACTTGCCTGTCAGTACGCCTTCCCAGATTGTGCGCTGACAAAAATCTAAAATTGCCAAATTTCGATGGTATAATTATCGTTTAATACTCCTGCAGAGAGCCGTTACATATCAACACTCAGACAAATTTCATCGATTGCCATGTTATAGGATCCATCTAAGTTCCAATGACTTCAGAAGAGTTGGCCCAGCTGACGAATTGCTGACTCCATATCAGCGTCTACAAGATGAAGGCTCCAGGTTAATTTGAGCTCAGCAATTGAGCCCCAGTTCATAATATCTGGCGATGGTTTTCGTTCGTTAGCTTCTCGTGCCAGCCAGCTGTCATATCCATCCGGTTCCGGGAAAGACCTTCGTGTTCCAAAGGCAGATCATCAGTTGTGAGCTGTTTGTTCATCAATGGCTTCATCGCTCATTACGACTTGCTGACGAACAATTTGGCGCCCTGACGCGTCGGTCGATAATTCACCACTTAATCGAGTCAAATACGGAACAGTTCTGCCTTCGAAATATCGCTCATGCAGATGATATTGAGTCGCAGATACGATGTTTGCGTATAAGTTTGTCGATATATCTTCCATTTTCTGCGAAGATAATTAAAATTATCTGCCGGACAGAACACTGCCGTAAGGCGTACTGATGCACATTTCGCCGGTGTACCGGCAGTGGGCGCAGCATTAGGTTCATCTCTGTTCAATTTGCCACCCGGATATCGGATGTCTCAAAATGTTAAATGTCGATACCACAGAAATGTCCAGTTGGCAGGTAATACATTACAAAGGAACCGCAGCCAGCCCGAATGTTCTGTTCGAATACTCATCAACGGAAGATCTAGTATCATCGCGGCGAGCTAAGTCTGGCGCTTCATTTCACCTGTTCCACCTGTTCCGCCTGAGGATTGTAAAATAAGTCCAACAACACAACGGTGATAAATCAGTCTATTTCTGGCGTTATACAGCGTTTGTTTACAAATGGTGTCACAGCGTAACGTTCTGGCTGTACTTACTGATCAACAGAAGGTCTACATCCCTGAAAACAAGCTTGTTGTTCATTAGCAAACATAGCTTCCAGTCATTTCACGGCATACAATCTGAGGAGTTGGGTAAAACACACAGCGTGTCAGTTTCCGCCGAGGACAAGAACATTGAGGTCCACTGTCTGGCCGAGCTAAAATGCTGACGTTTCTAGTGGTCGGTGTTATATACGCCTAACATCGGATCAGCAGATCATGGAATCAGTTCTCACTTCTAGGATCTTCAAATAGGCTTAGCCAGGTAGGCCATAATTTTAACAAAATGCATAACACTTTAAACACACAAACACATAAAATTAAACAAGGTGCCGGCTATTCCCATACAAACACTTGAAATGCAAATTAAGTATAAGACAAATGGATGGAAATATGTTTTTTTTTTTTTAACTTAGTTTTCTTTAATCTGTACAGAGAGGATATCGGATTCTCTATTTCATTCATAATCTGGTTCCTTCATTCCCTGCTAGGATTCAACTCAGCCTTGTTATAGATTGTGTATTCTATCATGATTTTCGTAGGCACAATGTCTTCATGGGCTGAATCGAAAAAATAGTTATAGCATAACACACTTGTAATTCATAAATGATTAAAGAAGGGTTCGCACCAAGGTGCACATTGTTACATTGCCCAAGCATTGTCGAGGGCAGGGCTCTTCTAGCCAAGCCAGTTCACTGTTCGTGCATTCTGGCGGGAGGTTGGTACGATACCGCGAGCAGCCGAGCATCTGGTACGTCATACAGCTGCCACTCCCGCACCGATGATGCCTTTTCGTTACATTGCCTATTGATATCATGCAGCCATTGCCGAACGAATAGTTTTATTTTGTTTGAATTGTCTTTGTTCATGTAATGGTTCCTGATTCCATGATAAAGATACATTTCCGAACGAGTAGGACTGATAATTCGGCTCGAATTATCCCTTCTAAAATTTCGTTCGATACTCCGGGACGCGGCGTAATTGAACTACAAACCGACAAAAGAAAAATTCAACCAAACAAACTCTTTAGTTAATAAACTAATTTGGTCGTCCTGAAAAGGACGGATTTAATTGACGAGGGAGAAATAGTTTGCGATTCCCCTAGGGTTGTTTGTCTCGTCACGAGCGGCTTTTTCCCGCCAACTCGTAGGCTTCAGCAGCCATGCCTCTCTCAGCGAGGTTGACAGGAGCATCGGCACCAACAGCCAACTGTACCAACGCCTCCATGCACTCCCGCTTCACTTTACTCAATTTCTGAGTACAATTGTATGCTATCTCTTTTTCTCTCACGGAAATTACTAAATTTTTGTAAGAAGTGGATCCAATCAAAAATTGAGTTGATCCACAGTGAGGGAAAAAGAGATAGCATACAATTGTACTCAAAAATAGAGTAGAAAGAAGCGGGAGTGTGGGCAACGACTGTTCGCCAGTGCACCATCCAGGGTGCTTATTAGCTTAACATGTTGTATATTTCCATTTGTTTGTCTTACATACTAATTTTTACATTTTAAGTGTTTAGCCCATAGGGCTCTTCAGCTTTGTTTAATTTTATGTGTTTGGTGTGTTTAAAGTGTTATGTGTTTTACATGAATTTTTCTGTTCAGCCCTTGGGGCATTTTTTGTTAAAATTTGATAACCTACCTAATCTACAACTAAAACTACAATTTGAAGATCCTAGGGGTGGGGAACCAGATTCCGAATGATCTGCTGATCCGATGTTAGGCAGCGTGCCCTGTACCGATTGATAGACTCACTAAAGCGATCGTCGAGCATTTTTATCTCGGCCAGACGGTGGACCTCAGATGTTCTTGTCCTCGGAAGGGGTGTTCAGGATCATCCTGAGGAACTTATTTTGAACACGCTGAAGCTTCAGGTGATGTGTTTTTGCGCAACTTTCCCAGATTGGCATGCCGTACTCGATGACTGGAAGTATGATTTGCTTGTAGACAGCAAGCTTGTTTTTCAGGGATAATGTAGACCTTCTGTTGATCAATGGGTACAGTAGCTTCAACAGAACGTTACACTTTGTGACCGTTTTGTCAACCTGCTCCCTGAAAATAAGCTTGCTGTCTATGGTAACGCCAAGATAGACAGCTGATTTGGCCCAATCCACCGTTGTGTTGTTTAGGCTTATTTTACAATCCTCAGGCGGAACAAGTCTGGGAGAGCTGGAGTGTGGAAATAGTATGACCTGAGTCTTCGCCGCATTGATACAGATCTTCCATTCGGTGAAGTATTCAGACAGAACATTCAGGCTTCGCTGCAGTTTCGCTGTAAGCGCTCTTATTACCCTACCAATGTGGACGACTGCGGTATCATCGGCGAACAACGACAGAGATCCATTTTCAGGGAGCGGGAGTATATCCGAGGTGAATAGATTGAACAGAAGTGGACCTAGTATACTTCCCTGCGGAACACCGGCGGAAATCTCCTGTGCATCAGAAACTGCACCTTGCAGCGAAACACGGAATGTTCTGTCCGACAGATAATTTTTAATTATCTTCACCAGGAAAATGGGAAGATTGTATCGATGCAGCTTGTACACCAAGCCATCATGCCACACGTTATCATAGGCCTTCTCAATGTCGAGAAGTGCCATGGCAGATGATTTCGAAACAGACTTGTTCCGTCTGAGGATGTTACTGACTCGATTAAGTTGGTGAATTGTCGACCGACCACGTCGGAAGCCAAATTGTTCGTCAAGCAAGATGATCAGCTCGTCGGCAGATGAAAGAAGCCGACGGTGGATTGCTTTCTCAAACAACTTGGATACTCCTGAGAGAAGGCTGATTGGTCTATAGCTTTTGGAACACGAAGGATCTTTCCCAGGTTTCCGGATGGGTATGACTTTAGCTGACTTCCAACACGAGGGGAAGTAGCTAAGTCGCAGGCATTGGTTGAAAACCATCGCCAGATGGTTATAGAACTGGGGGCTCAATTGCTTGAGCTCCAAGTTCAAGATGTTATCGAAACCTGGGGCCTTCATGTTCTTAGACGCTTTGATATAGGTCAACAATTCGTCAGCTGAGATCTCCAACTCTTCTGAGAAGTCATTGGGACTTAGATGGATGTTGTTTATAACCTCGCTAACGGCAGCTTCGTGTGGACTGACGATGTTTAGTCCAAGATTGTGGGAGCTGACGAAGTGTTGACCTATCTCAACAGCCTTCTCTGCAGGAGTAATTAAGCGATCCGTGGAGCGATTGCTGTCAAGTGGGATCAACGGTGGAATGGGTCTTGGCTTAGTTTTTAAGATTTTTGTCAACTTCCAGAACGGCTTTGCACAATCTGGGAGAGAGCGTATCTTGTTGGCAAAATTGTTATTCTTAAGGTCCACCATTCTGGCCTTATTAATTTTTGTCACTCGATTACAGTGACGTTTGAGCGTTGGCAAACCAGTTCGCTGGTATTGCCTTCGAATGGCGTTGCGCAATTGAATAAGTTCTTTAGTGGGTCTATCAATGGGTACAGAGTCACTCACCTGATCTATCACCGGTACATGTTGCTCCCGGGCCTGGGCGATCGCTTGCTCGATGCTCTGCAGCTGCCGTTCGATGTCATCAACCGAATCAAGGTGCATGTCGAAATCGATATTGTCGTCCACGTGTTGTCGGAACCTCTCCCAACTGGCGCGATGGTAGTTCCGTCTGGTGATTCTATGCCGGTTGACCGAGGAGCCAACTTCGGCCACCACCGGATAGTGGTCCGAGCTGAGCTCCTGGTGTACGATCGGCTGGGCGATGTTGTTCCCCATGTTGGTGAGGAAGATGTCGATTGTCGAATGGACCCCGGATCTGCTCAACCGGGTGGGAGTATCCGGGCCCAGGACGGTGTAATGCCCCTCTTCCAGGTCTTCCTGCAGAATTATTCCGTTCCGATTCCGCCGGGTGTTCCCCCAGGCTTCGTGTTTCGCATTTAGGTCGCCGGCGATGATGAACTGCCCCTGCCTCCGAGTTAGCTTACGGATGTCGTTTCGTAGGGCCGTTGTTGTTCCGTTGTTGGTACTGGCTTGCTTGGGACAATAGGCCGCGATGATGGTGATTGGGCCGACAGCAGTTTCGACCTCGACTCCGATGGCTTCGATGGACTGCAGCTGAAAGCTCGGAAGCAGATGGCAGTTGATGTTGTAGCGTAGGGCGATTGCGACTCCTCCTCCACTAGGGCCGCTACGATCAAGTCGCACAATCCGGTATCCTAGGATAATAACGGTGAGTTCGGGCTTGAGATGTGTCTCCGTGACGATGGCGATGTCGATGGCCTTCCTGTTAAGGAAGTCACCGAGCTCAACGGTTTTGTTCCGGATGGAACAAGCATTCCAATTTACGATGTTGCACCATCCAGGGTGCACAGCACCACGACTGATGTAAGACTGAATCAAAATTTCTGCTAAGAGCTGGTATGTCATGGCGTCGGATGCTATTGCACAAAAGAAGGCGGTACCAACGAAGGCAATGTGATACAGATTGCACCAAAGGGGACGAACATCTGTTATTGCGCCACAATAATTAGTTTGAATTAGTGCACGCTAGACGGATGATTTTCTCAACAGAAATATGCCTAATTTGCTTCCCACCAACAGCAACTAATCCGGTACGCATAACTAGGATCAATGGCGAACTCCACCACAAGGTCACTGATGGGTTGCAGTTTGGCTCGAATCATCCCTTCTAGACTTTCGTTCGTTTGTTGTTCAACGTTCTTTGTTCTTTCTAATCGGGGACGCGACGTTTAATTATTGCCATATTCAGCCGTGATGCGGTAATTGAATTAACAACAGCACACTAGAAAAATTCAACCCAACTCTTTAGTAGGTATACTGATTTGGTCGTCCTAATAAGGACGGATTTAGTTGACGGGGGAGAAATGTTTTCGATTCCACTTGGGCTTTCTTTCTTCGTTCAGCTCCTCGTTATTGCGGATGGCCAGCTGCAGGTGAAGTGGGATGAATCTGGTATTCTTGTTTTCACGGATGCACAGCGAGAACTGATTATTGGTGTTCGGTCGTTCCACGTGTTCCATAATTGCTGGCAAGGTTACTGTGGCAGTATGAACCAATCAGAGCGTAGCGCAAATATGCTGTCATTTTCGACCAATAGCTTTGTGCGTTCAGAAATTTTTGTGGGACGGGGAAAAGTTATTTTGAAGAAGAAGAAGACATTTGTTGCTCGTTTCCTATGACCTTGCTAGGGAAAACACATTTTTCAACTTATTGATATGCAAATTTGTATGGGAGCAAAAGAAGGTCATTTTCAAATGAAAAATTGAACTACACCCAAAATACTGGTTGGCAGTTTTTGCTGCATTTTTAACAAAAACGCACACAATTATTGCTCTGTGACGGCCGTAATACAATAATTGAACGTTGGCTTGGTGTTAAAATTTGCCGGATCGAGGACAGCAACCTCGAAACCAGTGTGCTATAAAAAAATATATCGTTTTGACCGTGTATGCATATGTATGAGTGTGTTTTAAAATTGCAGTAGTGTGCGTATGAGCAAAGTGTATTTTGTGTAGTGGTACTATCGAGCTCAGAATGGAAATGTCAAATTTATATGACTTGGCGGAAAATTAGTGTTTGGAGTGAAAACATTCGGAACAAACAACTGCCGAAGGAATAATATTCACGTAAGCGAACAAGCAGATGGAATTCATGAGCGTAAGTATGCTTTAGTTTATCTTCAAACTGGACCAAAACATTAATTATTGATCTGTTGGTTTATTGTAGCCAGAAACGAAGGAAGGCAAACTGTTTGGTTGTAAAGAAGTCATCGCATTATTCAGCGGATCTTTCCCTGGACATCCTGGATCAAGAATGCGGAGTCGTCCCATCCTTACTCGTTTGTCTGCAGCACCAGAGGCTGAATTTCATACTTACTGCTCAGGGAGTTGGCTCAATAAGTATGCTCAAATACCATTTAATCTCTGTCTGAGCATACAGTTCTTATTTCTCCGATTCAGGCTATAACAAATCAACAGAAGAATAAAGGTTTTGATCCAGTTCGAATGTAAATTACTTACGAAATACTAACACTTTTATTGAACCTACTTGTTGCTGTGGTTCGGAACATTCTTCGGCGATGATTTTTTTTTTAATTTTGGGTGATTTTCCATCCTTGCCTGTAACGAAGTGCTACGTAAAGTTGCTACGTAAGATGATATGTGGTTCATAAATGAGAGATAATTCGTAAATAAATGGTCATGGTAATATCCTTTACAAAAACATGAAATAGCAATAAAAAGAAATTGCAATAAAACTTCATTATCGTAATAACTTGTTGACATACGAGAGGAAAGTGGACCCAAATTAAACGAGCTCGACGTTCGATGCAGATTCGCATCGGCGTTGATTAGAAGAATACCTTAATTTAAGACTAATGTGGGGCTTACATTTTTCTTCGTTCTTATAACGGCAGAACAGACCTTGCGTTAGCCCTAACGTAGCATTAATGCATGAATATAAAATAAAAATTGTTAACACGATTTTATGCCATTTAAAGTTGTCAACATTTGTGTAATGTTTGAACACAATTTGTTGCTACCCGACTTTCCGCATTCTGTTGGAAAATCGTGTGGAATCAGGGTATTTTTTTGTATTTGCATTACTAGAGTCAAGTCCATACTGAGGCTCTAAGGCGAATGATTTCATGATAATACTATGACAAGTCTCTTGCTTGTTTAGAACAGGGATAAGTATGGAACTAACAGATGATAGTTGTTCAAATTTTTAAATGTGTAACTTTTAATATAGGACCTATACAATTTGTCATGCTTTTATAGAAAAATACTACGCTTTAACATTTGAAACAATAGCTACTTATTATTGTATACATCTTAGAGCAGTGCATCGAAACCAAAAAGATCTGTTCTCATTTATCTGAAAAACTTTACGATACTACGACATTACACGCTAGTTTGTATACTTTGAGAATTGTTGAACAACCAAATAAAACAACTGGGCTAATGGATGTTGTAGTTCATCAAAATGATTTTTGAAGTAAAGATCAAGTACCACAAGGATAACTAATGATCAGTTAATATTTATAATTGCATTCGAAACATAGTCTAGGAAGTGAGTTGCTTCAAAACATATCGAATATAATGTAAAGCGGATGTTGAAGGTTTTCCAAAAAAATATCTTACTTAAATGTCTTGTTCTTACTGCATGTATGTCTTATCTCTACTAGTATATATTCAGATATATATTCCTGGAGGTTCTATTAATGCAGTTGATGTTCATATGTTTATGGAAACGGAACATATCTGAACTAATTAAAAGATAAAGGGCCTTACTGTGGATCTCACTTCTCCCGCGACAGCCGTAATAAATGAAATGATACTTATTTGATTTGTACGTGGGCTATCTCATCCTGATTTGATTTCACCGAGAAGTGGCATCCGTCAAAAACTAACTAAAACTTAACATGAATAATAAAGGTCTTGCAAATTTTGATTCGGTAAGATCTTACTCTCAGAGATTCATGTTTAATAAATCATAAGCTCAAAATAATTTTGATCGCAGCTATCTGGAGAAAAATATTGAAATATACAATTGGCAGGAAAATCTTCTGTATTTAAAAGCATTTAACCGAACACTTTGTAGTTTCGCAGATCAACATCAATGATATTGATCGAAATTAATTATGTTCGTTTGCTATGTTAATATTGAAGAAATGAGTGATTGTACAATTGCTAATGATATGTAAGAACAACGTTTGGAACACGGAACATCATACATTCATAAATAGAAATGAGAAGACAAATTAGTATTTTCCATTTAATTCCAACTACCTTTGCTTATCTTGACAGATACGCGTATTTCGTCTACAATGTGCAGACTTCTTCTAGACTCGTACTAATAACTTGACTGTAGTACGTTTTTAGTACGAGACACTGAAGAAGTCTGCACATTGTAGACGAAATACGCGTATCTGTCAAGATAAGCAAAGGTAGTTGGAATTAAATGGAAAATACTAATTTTTCTTCTCATTTCTAGTTACAGGTATTCCACTAAACAGCACAAACTCTCTAGGATTTATCATGATAAATTCATGTTGAATTAATGTTCTTTGACATCCAAGAACTACATGGAGTAAGTCTTAAGATCTACAAGCGTCGCCAGAGATACGCCTGTAGTTTATAAAATCAATTTATCAGTTCAGAGATGCCGTAATGCAAGCAAACACACACTAATACAAACGCAGCAAGTGTGTTTTTATTGAGATAATTTTAGGATATACTATGTCATCCAAACTGTCTCGAAGTTCAGAACTTAACATCTACTGTTGTAACCGTAGCTTTATCCGCTGTACATAGTTCCAATATCCATTCAATCATATTTAATGAATATCCTGGAAGACCAAAACACATTATGAGATAATCATGGGCTATTTTATGTCATCCAAACTGTCCTGGAGTTCGGAACTTCAGATAATCTGTTGTAGCAGTAGCTTTATCCGCTGTACAAAGTTATAATATGTATTCAATCATATTTAATAAATATCGTGGAAGACCAAAAGACATTATTGGATAATCATAGAATACTTTATGTCATTTTTATGTCATCCAAACTGTTCTGGAGTTCATAACTTAAGAGCTTCTGTTGTAACAGTAGCTTTATCCGCTGTACAAAGTTCTAATATGTATTCAATCATATTTAATAAATATCCTGGAAGACCAAAAAACATTATGAGATAATCATGGGTTATTTTATGTCATCCAAACTGTCCTGGAGTTCGGAACTTCAGATTATCTGTTGTAGCAGTAGCTTTAACCGCTGTACAAAGTTATAATATGTATTCAATTATATTTAATAAATATCGTGGAAGACCAAAAGACATTATTGGATAATCATAGAATACTTTATGTCATCCAAACTATCCTGGAGTTCAGAACTTAAGATCTACTTCTGTAATAATAGCTTTATTCGTAGTACAAAGTTACAATATGTATCAAATCATTTTTAATGAATAGCTTGGAAAACCAACAGATATTATGAGATAAATTTGGGATATTCTATGCCAAACAAACTGTACTGGAGATCATAACTTTACATCTACTGTTGTAACAGTAGCTTTATCCGCTGTAAAAAGTTATACTATGTATTCATTTATATTTAATGAATATCCTGGAATACCAAAAGACAGTATGAGATAATCATGGGATATTTTTTGTCATGCAAACTGTTCTGGAGTTCATAACTTAAGAGCTTCTGTTGTAACAATAGCTTTATGCGCTGTACAAAGTTCCAATATGTATTCAATCATATATAATGAACATCCTGGAAGACTAAAAGACATTATGAGATAATCATGGGATATTAAAAGTCATCCAAACTGTTCTGGAGTTCAGAACTCAAGATCTACTGTTGTAACAGTAGCTTTATCCGCTGTACAAAGTTCCAATATGTATTCATTCATATTTAATGAATATCCTGGAAGACCAACAGACATTATGGGATATTTAGTGTCATCCAAACTGTTCTGGAGTTCATAACTTAAGAGCTTCTGTTGTAACAGTAGCTTTATCCGCTGTGCTAATATGTATCCAATCATATTTAATGAACATCCTGGAAAACCAAAAGACATATATCATAATTTTACATTCTCATATCTTTCAGGTCTTTCAGGTCGTCAGGTATTACAAAATAATTTAAAATTTAATATTCTTTTTTTTTCATGGCGGTCATACATTGCCTAAATTTTCTGGTTCATAATGGATGCGCAAGTTTGTCTACAATTGCAACAAAACAGCAGCACACATGTAATTTTCAGTTCATATTACAATATACCCTCACTATATATTTTATCTTATAGGACATTGTTTATTCATAGCCTAATTCTGTATATTTCATTACATTTATTACGCCAGAAAGGTAAATTTCTCTCAGGTACCATACAGTTTAGGAGAGGAGGTCTTGCGGTTATAGGATGATCATCTTCTGGTAGAAGCAGCAGTAAGAATGGGGATCAATTTTCAGCTGTATCTAGCACCGTCGGAGTGGCCTTCTCGAAAGTAGCAATGGATGTATATATATAGATGTGTAGATACTAGTATGTGTTATTATATGATGCATGTTTTTTACAAGCTCTAGCATATTTTCATTAATAGAAATGTTGACGACTCTCTCGACCACTCAACCTTTAATTCCTTCATTATATTTTCCATTAAATGACGTAATATGACCTTAACATTTCAGTACACGATCATCAACTACTATTTGAGCGGTTCAGAGGAACACAGCTGTTCATCATTATTAATTGCATATCATAAATATAATATTATGGAAGAAGTAATAAAATAATTAATAAAATTTTAATTGCTTCAGATTGGTGATCCGGCCGGTATAATTATTTTATTACATTATATCAAATAATAATCAAAATTAATAAATGCTCTTCATTCCAGAAGGTTACATATCTATATGTCATGATTAAATACGTAATAATATAATATTATGGTTTTAAATACAATTGAATGCTTTATTGATATATATACCTCAATGAATAACAAGATGACCTTCACATTCCAGAGATACAGTCACCTATCAGTGATACAAAGTGGTACGAAGCTGCATATTATTATTACTGCCTTAATATTATTATTTCAGCAGGTTAATTAATTTAGTTTAACATGATTATCAAAGGCTCGTGAACTCCAACTATTACATAATTTAACTAAATATCCTTATATAATTTTTGCTCTACTATATATTCATATATAACATATTATTATTACATTGCATCTATATTTATATAAATATAATAAATACTGGGTTGGGAGGGAGCACCAGGGTATCATTCAAGCTGAAACTGGACGATGGTTTGATTGACTGCCTGAGTGTAGGAGGGAACAAACAGTATCATTTCTTATCCTACCGATTCGAGTGTGGTGCTGCGAGTTCTACTCCAACAGTTTCAGGGAGAGTGACGCGCCCTTCTTAACAAGCCATCCTGTAGAAAGCTTAATGAGTATTGCGAATTGTGTTATTCGATTTGTTGGATCATATCGTTGGAAGGAGATTCTTAATTTCCCGTGGATTTCGTGTAAGTGTCTCTGCTTACGGGTCCACCCCTCCGTTTTTGGCCCTTCATACAGCGATAGTGCGAATTCAGATCGGTGGCCCAATTTGATCTTGCTATTAAGTGGAGCTGCATCCAAGCCAAGGGCTAGAGGGGATGGTGGCTACCATACATACATACATACACACATCCTGGAAAACCAAAAGACATTACGATATAATCATAGGATACTTTATGTCATCCAAACTATCCTGGAGTTCAGAACTTAAGATCTACTTCTGTAACAATTGCTTTATTCGTAGTACAAAGTTCCAATATGTATCAAATCATTTTTAATGAATATCCTGGAAAACCAACAGATATTATGAGATAATCATGGGATATTCTATGCCAAACAAACTGTACTGGAGTTCATAACTTAAGATCTACTGTTGTAACAGTAGATTTATCCGCTGTACAATGTTATAATATGTATTCAATCATATTTAATGAATATCGTGGAAGACCAAAAGACATTATGATATAATCATGGGATATTTTATGTCATCCAAACTGTCCTGGAGCTCAGACCTTAAGATCTACTGTTGTAACAGTAGCTTTATCGGCCGAACAAAGTTACAATATGTATTCAATCATATTTAATAAATGTTTAAGAAGACCAACAGATATTATGAGATACTCATGGGATATTAAAAGTCATCCAAACTGTCCTGGAGTTCAGAACTTAAGATCTACTGTTGTAACAGTAGCTTTATCCGCTGTACAAAGTTACAATATGTATTCAATCATATTTAATGAATATCATGAAAGACCAAAACACATTACGAGATTATCATGGGATACTTTATGTCATCGAAACTGTCCTGGAGTTCAGAACTTGAGATCTACTGTTGTAACAATAGCTTGATCCGCTGTACAAAGTTATAATATGTATTCATTTATATTTAATGAATATCCTAGAAGACCAACAGACATTATGAGATAATCATGGGATATTTTATTTCATCCAAACTGTTCTGGAGTTAAGAACTTTAGATATACTGTTGTAACAGTAGTTCTATCCGCTGTACAAAGTTACAATGTGTATTCAATCATATTTAATGAATGTCCTGGAAGGCCAAGAGACATTATGATATAATCATGGGATACTTTATGTTTTCCAAACTGTCCTAGAGTTCAGAACTTAAGATCTACTGTTGTAACAGTAGCTTTATCCGCTGTACAAAGTTACAATATGTATTCATTCATATTTAATGAATATCCTGGAAAACCAAAAGACATTATGAGATAATCATGGGATATTTCATTTCATCCAAACTGTCCTGGAATTCGGAACTTAAGATATTCTGTTGTAGCAGTACGTTTATCCGCTGTACAAAGTTATAATATGTATTCAATCATATTTAATGAATATCCTGGAAGACCAAAAGACATTATGAGATAATCATAGGATACTTTATGTCATGCAAACTATCCTGGTGTTCAGAACTTAAGATCTACTCCTGTAACAATAGCTTTATTCGTAGTACAAAGTTACAATAAATATCAAATCATTTTGAAAGAATATTCTAGAAAACCAACAGATATTATGAGATAAATTCGGGATATTCTATGCCAAACAAACTGTACTGGAGTTCATAACAAAAAATCTACTGTTGTAACTGTAGATTTATCCGCTGTACAAAGTTATAATATGTACTCAATCATATTTAATGAATATCCTGGAAGACCAAAAGACATTATGAGATAATCATGGGATATTTTATGTCATACAAACTATTCTGGAGTTCAGAACTTAAGATCTACCGTTGCAACAGTTGCTTCATCTGCCGAACAAAGTTACAATATGTATTCAATCATATTTAATAAATGTCTTAGAAGTCCAACAGATATTATGAGATAATCATGGGATATTTAAAGTCATCTTAATTGTCCTGGAGTTCAGAACTTAAGATCTACTGTTGCAAAAGTAGCTTTATACGCTGTACAAAGTTACAATATGTATCAAATCCTGTTTAATGAATGTTGGTCTTCCAAACAGAAATCATGGGATACTTTATGTCATCCAAACTGTCCTGGAGTTCAGAACTCAAGATCTACTGTTGTAACAGTAGCTTTATCCGCTGTACAAAGTTCCAATATGTATTCATTCATATTTAATGAACATTCTGGAAAATCAAAAGACATTACGAGATTATCATGGGATATTTTATGTCATCCAAACTGTTCTGGAGTTCAGAACTTTAGATATACTGTTGTAACAGTAGTTCTATCCGCTGTACAAAGTTACAATGTGTATTCAATCATATTTAATGAATATCCTAGAAGACCAATAGACATTATGATATAATCATGGAATATTTGATGTCATCCAAACTGTCCTGGAGTTCGAAACTTAAGATCTACTGTTGTAACAGTAGCTTTATCCGCCGTACAACGTTACAGTATGTATCATATCATGCTTAATAAATGTTGGTCTTCCAAACAGTAATTATGAGACAATCATGGGATACTTTATGTCATCTTAACTGTTCTGGAGTTCAGAACTTAAGATCTACTGTTGTAACAGTAGCTTTATCCGCTGTACAAAGTTCCAATATGTATTCAATCATATTTAATAAAAATAAAATACATACTGTTACTTTTTTTCAGCCAAGAAGTGTAGTGTAGCTGAAGATTTCAAGTTTTCAACTCCAGAAAAGTTTGGATAACCTAGAACATCCGAAGATTATCTCATAATGTCTGTGTTACTTCCAAGATATTCAATAGAATATGTTCCAATACATATCCGCCGCTGCTTTGCATAGCCCCGAAAGTTTTTGTTACAACAGTAGATCTTATGTACTTTAGGATAGTTCGGATGACCTATAACGTGTCATATTAATTTATAATGTTTGTTGACCTTACAAAATTATAATTAAATATGTTTGAACATTTATTGTTACTTTGTATTGCCTAAAAATTACTGTGATAACTGTAAATCTTGAGCTGACCTTGGAAAAAGTTCTTTCAATATTTTTGAATGCATATTGCAACCTTATAAAAAGCTAATGTCTGATGTTCTGAACTCAAGTAAATTTTGGATAACCTAGTACATCCCAGCAAGATACAAAATTGTTTAACATTTATCAACGAGAATTTAGTCATTCGTATGCATATGTACCATATTCTAAAACAACTCTTTACACTATTAATACAGCATTTTTATTCCTGAACTTCTTCATATTCAGGGTGTTCTAGATCATCTGTGCACACTTTTATTCAGTCAATGGTTTTTTAGAGCAATTTTCCTTTCGTGGTCATATATGACCCCTTAGGTTTCAAGGGGTTAATCTATCGAACTCTTGGATAACCAAATGCTTTTTATTTAATCTCAATATTTTCAACAGTTTTGATCTTCGGTCTTCTATGAATTAATATCGCTTCTATTCAATACCAAAAGATTGATTGTTTTCTGGTAGATACGAAGACCAAAAATCCTAAACCTTAAGTTTTGTTGGATTTTTAGAGCAGCCTTCAATTACAATACTTGGATCAGTTTCATATAGGCAGCATAATTAATCATCAATTAAAAAACAGATTTGAGCAATAAAAAATGAAAAAAGTGCCACTAAGTTATTAAGGCCTGTGCCAACAAATAATGTGTGATCAGCAATAAAAATTTAGAAATGAGCAATAAAAGATGAGAAAAGATCTTCGGATAATCTAATTGTGAGCGGTAAATCTGTCAAATAAAGCAACAGCTATTAGTATATGTGCAATTAAATATGGCTTAATTTCCGCCAAATGATGTAATTTGAGCACTAAACTACTCGCATATGTCTTTGAATTGTATAAGATTTTCCCATAAAAATAGTAAAATGAGCAATAAATAACTGAATAACCACAATAAAAAAAACTCAAATGTCCTGAGTAGTAGATACAGCAACCCATCTTTAAATTCAAAAATAATTTGATATCGTGAAAACTTTCCCATGAAATAATCATTTAAAAACTGAATAGGTTCCAGACAGCAGAAAACAGATTCATGCATAAAATTGGAAATGAGCCATTAAAATTTATGATGTGTTTCAGGGCAAATTAAAAATTTCCATATGGAAGTGGTAAAATGTGCAATAGACAATGAAATTTTTGCAAATGGACTTATGAACGTGTAGAGGAAAGGCTTGTAAGATGGAACGACTTGTAAGATGGAACGCCACTTTTGACATTCGCTATAACAACACTATCGCGCTGACAAGTGTTAACCTCATTTTTTTACTATTCTTCAATTTTCATTTGCTTTTGGAATCAATACACTCATTCGATTTGGCTCTTTCAGGTTTCAATGTTCAAAAGTGTTGACATAATTAAAATAGCAATTATTTCCTGTGCTTAGTGAGTGGAAATTTCCCATCGATATCAAAAGGTTAACATTTGTATTGGCTAGTATTTTTGGTGTTTTTTTGTTTGATGTTTTGTTTTTATGTTAAAATGGAACACTGTTGAGCTTGTAAGATGGAACACATTTTTTTTTTTTTCGTTTTAAAACATATGAATTATATTTTCTTTGTTTGGAAATGCCATGGAATCAACAATATATTTTTTAAAACTGCAATTTTCGATGGAAATAATCAGTTCCGTAGGCAAACTTGGAGCCTCTTAGTTCCTCTTTCGAAAAATTTTCGAAAAAATAAAAACTATACATGTTACGAGCAAAAAACGAATCGTGTTTCATCTAACAAGCCATTTTTTTAAACTGTAATTTTCGGTGGATTTCGAAAATAGGCCATAATTTGTTTTTTGATGACTATAAATAATCAGTTTCTTAAGCAAAGTTGGAGCCTATTAGTTCTTCTTTCGAAAAATGTCTTTGGATCCGCTCAAAAATGAAAATCATACATGTTACGAGCAATAACCTGATTGTGTTCCATCTTACAAGCCTTTCCTATACATTCCAAATAAGAGTTATTGAGCTTATACAATTGATATTTATATCAAATGATATGTTGAGTTTTCCAATCATCATAAGACGGTCGCTTGTACGGAAAAAAATACTGTGGGTGTGGGAGATCATTTAATGTGGTCACTACCTATAAATACGGTTGAAAAATGTATCCAGGCCAAAGGAAAGTACAAAAATCAAATGTCCAGGAGCATAAATGAAAACAACAGTTTGACATAAAAAATATGAACAATTTTAAAATATAAAGCACCACTTAGAAAAAGACTACTCATTTGAATGGATTGCATTTTACAAAGCAGATTGGTAACAACGCCAGTAAAATCTTATTATTTTCTAACATAATTCGTCGTTCAAACGTCCTTGTACTGGATCCACTCATCCACCACACCGCGTTTACACACAGTCAGAAGCCTGAAACATGTAAAACATCGCAACTTACTCTTATATTGGGCGGTCCCCGATGCAATCTCTGGGAAACAACAATTAGCCGTTCGGATGACTTTGTTCGGATGAATTTGTCCTAAAGCACATCACAACTTATTATGGCTCATTCCCAATTTTATGCATGCCTTTATTTTCTGCTCTCTGGAACCTATTTAGTGTTTAAATGGTGTTTTTGATTATTTCATGGAAAAGTTTTCACGATTCCAAATTATTTTTGAATTTAAAGATGGGTAACTGTATCTCCTACTCAGGACATTTGAGTTTTTTAATTATGGTTATTCAGTTATTTATTGCTCATTTTACTATTTTTATGGGAAAATCCAATAAAATTTCAAGACATATGCGAGTAGTTTAGTGCTCAAATTACATCATTAGGTGGAAATTAAGCCATATTTAATTGCACATATACTAATAGCTGTTGCTTTATTTGACAGATTTACCGCTCACAATTAGATTATCCGAAGATCTTTTCTCATCTTTTATTGCTCATTTCTAAATTTCTATTGCTGATCACACATTATTTGTTGGCACAGGCCTTAATAACTTAGTGGCACTTTTTTGATTAATTGGTGCTTTTTCTGAATTACTAAGTGCAGGTTAATATTTTAGCCGTTTCATATATACCTCCATGATTTCATACCATATCCATTAATTTGAAAAGATGTATTGCTGTGTATGAGAACTATCATTTCAGAAACTTTTAATATAACCTAGAAAAAAAATCCTTCAATAATTGTTTCTGCTTAGATCATTGGAGCCAATCTTGTATATAGTTTATCGATACAATATGAATTATCGATGAACTTTATACAATTGGCGGCTTTGCTTGTAGATGCTTGTAGAATCTAAACTTATCAGAGCTCTTATACAGCATAGAACAACACTTCTTCTCAGTACTTAATTTGCTTACATATTTGGACCTCCACGATATCCGTGAACTTCCAAACGATTGATGGTTTCGCTTGTATATATAAAGACTTGAATTCCAAAGAATATTTTGATGGTCTTGAAAATCTTTGCGCCTCAATACTTCAATCAGATTGGATCTTTGAAGTTCCATGATTAGCTACAAAAACAAAACAAACATAACGGTTGCCTTGTAGAAATGAAGATCTTAACTCCTAAGATATCTGATAACTTAAAACAATTGTTCACCTAAATACTTGTTAAAACTTAGATCTTTGGACCTCCACGAATTCATATTGTATCCATTAACTTCCAAACAATTGACGTTTCCCATCTTAATATGAAGACATAACTCCTAAGAATTCTTGGATTGCCTAGATCCACCTTTTGTTAAAATACTTGTTTCAGCTTTGGTATTTCATCGTCCAAGAGTTCATAGCAGATCTATAAACTTTGAAGAGATTGATAGGTTTGTTTGTTGATATGAAGCACCAAACTCCAAAGAGTTCTTCCAAAAATCTAAAACAAACATTTACTTCAAATCTAGCTTCAGCTTAAAACTTTGAAATTTTATGAATCTATATCATATTGATAAACAATCAAACGACTGAAGATCTTTCTTTAGATAGAGAGGCCAAGCTCCAAGGAGTTCTTGGAAAACTTTGAACATATATTGATTGTAGCATCCCAAATATTTTCTTTAATCTTTAGACATATTCTTAAATGTGTAAGTCCTATGTCATTTTTTCTTAATATCGAATTATGAAAAAATAACCTAATATCAACGAAAATCTTGTTTCACGAGGTATGATGTATATTATTGAATGTTCCCTTAAATCAACCAGTCCGTAGACTTAGCAACAATTTTTTTGTTGATTAAAATGGATTCTTTAAAAACATCACATCGTTCATGACAATAATAATAATGATAAATAATAGTAATTATATTTGAACTTGGTCGTCCGCATTATTTGGAGCTCAATCACATCCTCCATATAGCCTGATAGACAAAATAATGGTTTTGAGAATGACCTATGCGGTCTGCCGAAAATAGGATAGAGTTGAAATTAATATCAACATAGAAGGGCAGATGCATGGCTAAAGAATGAGAAAAATTTAAATGAAGATGTTATATACACATTTAGATATTACAGAGTTAAAGTCTGCATGTTGACATCTTCCCGACTCTAATACCTGCTAGATAAACATGAATAAATATTACATTTACATGTACATTTCATGTACAATCCCAAATAATTTCAACAATGGTGTTTTATGTTTGAGCATAATGAATGTTACTTTGGTTGTAGGTTCTTGATGAACGAATATGTTTTATCCATTCATTTTGCTGAAATGAGAGAAAACAGAACAAAAGCTGTCGAAGTTGGTAAAGCTGCTCCGTTCACTTCCTTCAATCACCGATGTTTAAGTGTCTTGTGTGCTTTTGGGGAGGATAAACATAGATTCCTCACTTGGCCGGATGTCCACTTTAACCTTGACCTGATACTTACCGTTTTCTGTTATATGTGGTATTTTCAATAAGCTATTATTTTCATCGGTCCATTCCATTATTTCACGGTTCTGCCATTACGTATACGCTAATAGAAAAATAGAAAAAGTAAATTAAAACGCTCAAGCTTATCTCAAGTGGAAGAAGGATCAAGTTCTGCGAATTTCTTATCCAACTCGGCATAGGATTGCCGAAAATATGGTATTGCAGCTTATGTATGTCCATCTTGACGGCACTGTGCAGTTGAAAACGTTTAGCCATTTCCGCTTCATTGCCGAATTTTACAGAGTTCGCATTAGCCTTACCTTCTAGCGAACTAAGATGGAACAACACAGGGCCATCTACGTCTGCTATTTGGCATCGTACAACAATGGTAATTGAATCAAACGGACTTGAGTATTTTATGACCCTAGATCTATGATCAGTTATTCTACCGATTTTTGAGTATTAGTTTTGACATAAGATATCTGTAAAGCAATATGATTTTTAATAAGTTTGCGGAATAATTGATCATTGTAAATCTTCATTCAATTACCTGTGTAATAACCGGCGCAATCTAAACGAATAAAATCCGTTGCATTTTGATGTTTTGATCGAATGTATGTCATTTCCCGTTGGGTTTAGAGATTATTATCAAAAATTTTTGTCTATAATGTGAAAACAAACTTTACTTTTGTTGTCATTGAATCAAAAAATTAATATATACGCACCTTTCCTTGAAGCATCAGCATTGTTGGATCAGTAAAAAATGTGTCGATGACTGGTGAGCACTTTCTTTGCTCAATTGAAGAGTATCTGATTGACCACTTCCTTCCTGCCGATGGCAGATGTTCAAGAAAAACTGCGTTTGATCTTATTTATCGAATGGACCATTGCTAGTTTCGAATAATGCATTTACAACACCTCTGCAAAACGGATATTCCCGATATTCCTTGGCCACTCAAAAATCCACGAAGTTGAAATAAAACAACTATTTTGTAGGTGTAGTGTAGCATTCATGTTCTCACCTACACAATTACGTATTTGTTCTGACAATAGCGTAAAATGATGTAAACATAAACCAAACGATAAAAATGTTACCTTGGTATGTGTGTTTATTCATTAGTTTATAGCAAACAATTTCATTTGATCCAATGGTCTGTGTCTTGGATAAAACTGTTGTCAGAAACGCATGCAAGAAATGTGTTTTTCTGCAACGATCAATTAATGCGTGCTCCCAATATTTTGGGTGTACTTATACTAATTGAACTTCATTCAAATTTTGATGCGAAAAATTTGTGAGTCTTATTGATAAAATGACGCATGAATGAAGTCATTCTGTTCAGTCGAACGAGAGTTATAAGCGTTCAAAAACCTTTCACTTTTGCGTAACGCTCTCATTTTTCAAAATGTTGAAACGGCACCCGGTATAGAAAAGAAAAACGTAGTCCTATGTTAAAAAAACGAAGTAAAACTGATGAACACAACTTATATTAGAGCTTCATTTGTATGTTGCTGTGCACTTGTGTCAGAATGTTTTTAAAGTTAAATATCTGGAACCTGATGATTTTTTTTGGACTACGGATTTTCATTTGCATATGAAAAAAAACCTTGTAAACCTGTTTAATTAAGTATCATACAAAAATTCGTACAATTTTTGAATTTCACAATATTGCATGTAATAATGCAATTATAACAATTTATTGTTATAATGAGCTTATTTGTCTTAGATTGTCGTTTTATCTACTAGGAAAACTATGTCGGACATCAAGGAACTTTTTTTTACGTTCGCTGAACATGAAAAAGTGTTCAAGTGAATGGTTGAGGGATGTCATGGGAAATGGAAAGTCAGTACAAATAGTTTGAAGCGGCACATCACGGAGATTTGAGAATACACATTGTATGTATGAAACAGCTTCATGAAGTTCTAGAGGTGGGTGTTTTTCACTCTTATATGGGTGAAAATTTACTTCGTAAAAAATCTATAACCTTCAGAGTTTGACAGAGGTACAAGTAAGTACACATTTGATACCGTTGCACCAACAATCAATATGCAACCAGCGATTTGAAATTGGTTCACTGTTTGTTATTAAGGGCTAGCTCAGGGTTTACTCTTGGCTCAGAGTCGGCGCAACACTTGCTTCGGAGGACCCACGTGTACCCAACCAACAATGAAAATAATAGGCGGACCGGACAAAGGTAACCCAGAGGGTCTTTTCAGAATAAAGACACAAAATACACAAATTAGTCTTAATCATATATTTGCTTAACGGAATACATCGTTTTGGGGGGGGTTATCGTTGCGGCCGTTCAGGAACTGTTGATACTCCGTGCATGCATGCCGAAGAGAGAGAGAGAGAGAGAGAGAGAGAGAGAGAGAGAGAGAGAGAGAGAGAGATTACCTTCATAAATTGTCTGGTAGAATCTGCCTCCGAACTGATGGTCCGCAGCTACATAGATATAACTGCCCAGGTGATCGGCTCCATATTCCTGGGTTCATGTCTTTCAGCACTCAAAAGCTTGCCGTACAATCGTTCAACCGAACTTCTTTCACCGTAATTCACCCGACGTTCCACGTGCTCGCCGACGGGGCCGTAGCCAATTGGATATTGGTCCCTAGTAAGCGGGGGCGAACCCACCAGACCTTACCAGAACCTCACCGCCAAGACGATGGCTGCAGCTCACCCTTGGCGTGTGGCTAGGATTTATAGTCAACTTGCCAACCACCAGCACGGGACTCGCCAGGTATCCGGTTCTGTCGAATCCGCCTTCAAAAGGTCACTTCGCGGTTTTTCACTGGAACGCTTCCTTTCTTCGCTCTACTTTTTCTGTTCCTGTACTTTTTCTACGTCTATCCACTTTCGCGATCCAAAACCTTCTCCTCGATTCACCTTCTTTCCTTTTTTCTTGACAACCAGCTCCGCATCTCTTCTCTCCTTCTTTCCTACCTCTCTCTCCCACTTTCTCTCTTTTCTCTCTCCTGCTCACCTTTTCCGGGAATCACGAATGCCAACCTTGACAAGCCACTTGTCGATAGACATCTGCCAAGATGCGGGTCGTCGCTGAGGGGTTAGTGGATTAGTCAATTACCTTTTTATTCAATATTTAGTGTGATCTTTGCCGTCTTTTGTTTTTATTTACAGAATATATAAATACATTTATGTTTTAGCTTATATGTATATATATATTTTTTATCTGCATGCATAGACTAACAAACAATTTTTCAAGGGCTGGGTGACTATTTAAAAGGTATATTTAGACTGATTCCACGCCAAATCGGTCGGTCACCAAACTCAACTATCTTCGATTTTGATGAAACTTGGTACACGTCTTCGGTATGTTGAAAAAAAAAAAATCCACTGGTGTTAAGATTATTTGGATTCAAGAGTAACTTTTGAGATGGGTGTATGTTTTTTTTCCAACATTTTACTTGAAAAATCGTAGTTCAAAAACCATTACATTTAGAGAAAAATTTTATATGGGGGAGTTGTAGAGAACTAAAAAGGCTTTGTAAAAAAAATGTACACTGAAAAAAAAAAATTTTTTTCATAAAGAAAAATCGAAAATAAATACTAAAAATCAAATATAAAAAAAAACATATTTTTAATATTTTTCAAATTTGTTTTGTGGAAATTTGAGAAAAAAAACACGTTTTGAAAAAAACTCTAGGATGGACGCTCTTATAATAAAAAAGTTTTCCGAAGAGCGAACTTTGGTGCATATTTCAAATTTTGGTTATTCATTATTATAAATGAAAATTAATTATACAATATGATTTTGGAGATCATTAAAAACAATAATGATGGTAATGATAAATCACCTGAACGCAACCGTTTTCGAGATTTTTCTGATTTTATTTCAATAGAATGAAAAAACCTCAGAAAATTCGCTCTTTTCTTAAGTTAATCGAGATTTCCACCAGAAATGATAAATTTTCCAAGATCTTCATATTATAACGTTCACATTACTCTAATGTCCTCTTTTCTTTTGATATCTTTTGCTGACTAAGCTCCAACGATGTTAGAGGTCGGGTGTAGTGTGTGAAAACTACACTCCGAACAGTTCGGTGATGTAGCGATGAAAGTAACACATATTGTTTAAGGTAGGTAGACAAATAGCAGCTATAACGTATGTCAGGTATATCTTCTCATAAAAAAACAGCTAATATACGCTGCCTGTAAACTACCAGAGATGTTTTATACCTGCATTTCCAAAGGTACCACAGCCAATATATATGCTCATACATAGTCGCATTCATCAGTAAAATCTATCTGAGTGAACTGAAAATGGAGTTTAACATGAAGAAGTGTTGTATGCCGTTTCCCACTAAACGGTGCTCAAAAAACCTTCGTAAATTAACCGAACAAAATGTCAAAAAACTCAAGTTTATGGGCAAAACACATTTGGACACTTCTTTGATGATTTGTGATAATTGTCGTTTGCATTTAAATAGAACGGAACAATCCCATGCTGCAATTTCGGAGCCTAGTGAGAAACCATCAATTACTAACATTATGGATCCACAACCATCTACATCACGGCAAGTAGACTTGTATGGTCTCGAGGAAACGCCATCGGCAATATCATTAATGTCAGTGCCATCTGATAGCAGTGTGCAAGATTATTCAAGGCGCCATAATATTGAGCTATTTAACAAGGGCGTAGCTGGAATCAACGTTTCGCCAATATCGGCTAAAAAGTTCCTGAACGTAAATTATGCCCGCAAAAAGTTCAAAGATGTTTCAAACGGCATTCGGACACACATATTTGGGGATCAAGCGGAGGAGGATGACCTGGAACAATTGAAAGTGAAAGCAGCCGAATATGACGAAATAATCGCGCAGCTAAAGGACCGGTATGCTGATCCAGAAACTTCGAGGGACGATCAAGTAAGGATACTTTCGGTTTTACCACAATCTTGGACAAATCAAAGAGTAATGGCAGAATTTGGAATAACAAACAAGTACATCGTATCACAAGCTAAATTCCTTGCAAAGCACGAAGGTGTTTTAGCTGCCCCTAACGAAAAGCGGGGACACGGTCTGAACCCGGAAATAAAAAACCAAATTTTGCAATTTTACGACAGTGATGAGATTACACGAGCAACCCCTGGTATGAACGACTACGTTTCAGTGAGGAGTGAAGGTAAGAGGGTTCATATTCAAACGCGCCTTTTAGTTTGTTCATTAAGAGAAGCTTTCATTAAATTTCAAGAGATGCATCAAAATGCTGTTGGGTTTAGCTCTTTTGCAGCACTAAGACCAAAGCATTGCAAATTACTTGGCAGCACAGGTTCTCATAACATTTGTGTTTGCACCATTCATGAGAACATTAACTTGATGCTTCATGGCCTTAGAAAATATTCATTCGAGAATGATTATAAATTGTGTTTTGAAGAAATATTATGTAGCTCATCAACTAGAACTAAAAAATGTTACCTCCGTGAATGCGAACGATGTCCAGGCTTTTCAGATTTTGAGAGTAGTTTAACAGACAAATTAGAAAAACGTGGTTTAGTTGAAATATCTTTTGAGCAATGGATTTCAACTGATAGATGTAGTTTAGAGACACTTGTTAAACCAATTGATGAATTTATTGCTTAATTTTGTGAAAAGTTGGAACAATTAGTATCCCACGATTATGTCAAATCTCAGCAGTCTAGTTTCTTGAGAGATTATAAAAGTTGTCTTAAAGACGGCGAAGTAATAATAATTTGTGATTTTTCTGAAAATTATTCATTTGTTTTTCAAGATGCTGTTCAAAGTAGTTATTGGAGTAATGAGCAAGCCACTATTCACCCTTTTGTCATTTATTACACGGAATCTGGAATACTTAAAAATATCAGTTTCATTGTTATCTCAGAAGTGTTGAAACATGATACGATTGCGGTGCAGGTGTTTATTTCAAAACTAATAAGCTTTTTGCAAACAAAAATTAAAGTAAAGAAAGCTACGTTTATGTCTGACGGGGCAGCATCCCAATATAAAAATAGGAAGAACTTTGCAAGCCTTTGTAAGTTTAAAAGAAATACAATATTGATGCTGAATGGCATTTTTTCGCAACATCCCACGGTAAGGGACCTTGCGATGCAATTGGTGGTACATTAAAACGAATGGCAAGATATGCAAGCCTTGCTGTACAACATGAACACCCTATAAAAAGTGCATTAGAGTTATTCGAATGGGTGAACCAAAAAAGTGATGATTGTTTAACAAAAATGTCGTTTTGTTATGTATCACATGAAGAGTATGAATAGCAGAATGGAATGAAATTTACCGACAGACTAAAACGATTGCAGGTACACAAAAGTACCACTCATTCGTTCCAATTTCAGAAAACGAAGTTTTTGTAAAACTGTTTTCGAATGACGAAGAAGGCAGGATTCATAATATATATAAAAGCAATCAATAGTTTATATAATGTTTATGTAATATTATCAATGACCGAGACTAATAAATGGTATATATAAATATAAATCCAACCATAATTCATTATTTTTGTCTTATAACTTTAAGTGAAGCTTTTTCAATCGACGAGCTGTTAAGAGTAAGTAAGAGGCACATACATGTGTTTTAAAAAGGCTAAAAACACAAGAGAAACAATCGTTAGCTATTGTTGTTTTAATATCACGAGTAATTTATGAAAAGGGCGTATTTTTTGAGGTTTTGAAATTTTATTGAAAGAAAATCAGAAATATCTTGAAAACGGTTGCGTTTACGTGGTTTATCATTATGATCATTATTGTTTGTAATGATCTCCAAAACCATATTGTAACATCAAAATTTATTTATAAGAATGAATAACCAAAATTTGAAATATACACCAAAGTTCGTTATTTGAAAAACTTTTTTATTATAAGAGCGTCCATCCTAGAGTTTTTTTTAAAACGTGTCTTTTTTCCTCAAATTTCCATACAACAAATTAAAAAAATATTAAAAATATTTTTTTTAGATATTTTATTTTTAGTAATTATTTTTGATTTTTCTTGATGAAAAAAAAAAATTTTTTTTCTGTGTATATTTTTTTAAGAAAGGCTTTTTAGTTCCCTACAATTCCCTTGTATAAAGTTTTTCTCTAAATGTAATGGTTTTTGAACTACGATTTTTCAAGTAAAATGTTGGAAAAAACACATACGCCCATCTCAAAAGTTACTCTTGAACCCAAATTATCTTAACACCAGTGGAATTTTTTTTTCCAACGTACCGAACTCATGTGCCAAGTTTCATCCAAATCAATGATGATCGGGTATGATTTTTGGGATTTCCGGCACATTCTGGATGGAATCGTTCTTTATGTTAATTCTAATCTATTTACATTGAGTTTGTTCGTTTTGAATACATGTTCCAATTGTGTCAGAAGAAGGTTTAATATCTATTATATACAAAACTAGCCTAAACATAAAAACTAGAAGGGACAGCCCAATGGGGTTGTACGCAAAGTTGACGTAGGACTACGAAGCAATGTGCAATATAGATCGCTTGATTGTTTAAAGAGTGGCCGAAATTGGTTTCCTTCCAAATCTAATTCCTTTACACTTTTATTGATATAGTCTGTCTTGGTATCTACATTCATACATCTTGCTTTCACTGCAAATAATATGTATGACATATGATATCAAGATACTCTAAATCTCGTAATATACCTTGTAGTGCGAATAAGTTATTGGTCATTTGGGAAACTTTTACCCAAGAGGCTGGTTTCGTTGCATACGGTTTCTACTAGGCCTATGTGTGTACAACACTGCTAATGTCGAAAACATTCCGGCTTCGGCACACGAAAGATATTTTTCGCAATCAAACACCCCAAAACCAAGCCCCCAGCACTCCCAAACACATGTCAACTCTCTTTCCAGTTGTTTTGATGGTCCTGAAAAGGGCCATTTTGGGTTCAAGGCAAGGTTTACTTGACCACGGGTTCGGTTCGCTCGGAAACCTCGTGTTTAGCTAGCTCTCTCGGCAGCATGATCGAGAGGCGGTTTGAGTTTCCACCTTGCTGCAGATGGTTGTGGTCTGTTTGGGGATTCAAAGTCTATTATTGCCGATAGACGTCTAGGCCGAAATGGTGCTAATTAAACGATAGATCAGCATTGGGAAGTAAATATGTAAGAAAATTCCATTGGTAACTCTCTAGATAGCATTTGATGGCCCTAAATGGATCGTTTGGTTTTAATAATGATACGGCCGTAATTGTATTTTCTACGATGGTTGAGAGGGCCACAATCTTTAACGCGTAGAAGATAACTATTGAAAGACATACATGCAGCCATATTTATGCTGCGACATTTCACTATCTCAAAATTATTCTTGTCCCGTTCTGGACTTTGTCACGGGCGGGTTTTTCCCATCAATTCGTAGGCTCAAGCAGCCTTCTTTCTCACAGCGATGCTGACGGGAGCATCGGCCCAAACAACCAACTGCATCAACTTCTCTGGATAACAAATGCTCATCAGTGCACCAGTGTGCTCGCTCGCCTATTGCGTTGCTACAGCACATTGTGCTCTGCACAGCAGTACGACTACCGTAAGACTGAATCAAATTTTCTGCTAAGAGCTGGTAATGGCGTCGGATGCTATTGCACGAAAGAATGCGGTACCAATGAACTCAATGTGATACAAATTGCATCAAACGGGACGAACTTCTGTTATTGAGTCACAATTTAATTAGTCTTAACAGAAATATTCTTAACTTGCTAGCCACTGCCAACAACTAATCCGCTATGCACAACTAGTAACTTCGACGAACCCAACATGGTCGGTCTCTGACGTGTCGCAGTTCAGCTCGAATTATCCCTTCTAGAATTTCGTTCGTTAGTTGTTCAACGTTTTTTGTACAATACTCTGGGACGCGGCGTTTAATGAATGCTATGTTCAATGGAAGAATCCAGGCAACGCAAAAGTGAGGTTAAACGTCGTAGATGGCGCTCTTTGAAAATAGTTTTTTGAACTGTTAAAGCAAAGTAATTGGTTATAAAAAGATAAGAAAATCACGATTATGACGATACTGACCAATTCCATACAGTTTCAAACATAGCTAGAAAGTTATTATCAATTAAAGTTTTAGATACTACGATGTTTAACCTCAATTTAGCTTTACGTGGATTTCTCAATTACCAATAACACTGTAGAAAAATTCAACCAAACAAACTCTTTTGTCAATAAACTGATTTTGTCGTCCTGAAAAGGACGGGTTTAGTTGACGGGGGAGGAATAGTTTGTGATTCCACTTGGGCTTTTGTGGAATTTTGTCTCGTTACGAGCTGCTTTTTCCCGCTAAATTGCAGGCTTTAGCAAAAATATTCCTCGCAGCGAGGTTGCAAGAGAATCGGTACCAACAGCCAACTGTACCAACGCCTGTTTGGGCCACAACTGCTCGCCAGTGCACCCTCCAGGATGCTTGCTGCCGCCTGCTGCGTTTCAACAGTCACTGCACAGTTCCACGACTGTTGTAAGACCGAATCAAAATTCTGCCAAGCGTTGGTATGTTATGGCGTCGGATGCTATTGAACAAAAGAAGGCGGTACCAACGAAGGTAGTGTGATACAAATTGCATCAAATGGGACGAACTTTAGCCATTGTGCCATAGTAATTAGTTCTAATTAGTGCACGTTAGATGGCTGATTTTCTTAACAGAAATTACCTAATTTGCTTGCCACTGACAGCAACTAATCCAGTATGCACAACTAGGAACTATGACGAACTCAACCACATGGTCGGTCTCTGACGTGTCGCAGTTCCGGCTCTAATTATCCCTTCTAGAACTGACAAATCCAGGTTCAAAAAAGAAGATGAAACCGAGTGGTGATAAATCTGGCAGCTCCCATGTTAATGTTTAGGACAAACATTTAAAAATGCTGCTAAATTCTTAAAATGAAATTCTAATTAAGAGCGGGTTGTTGAATGATTGAAGAAAAATCCAAATCTACTCAATAAAGACATTTTCAGCAAAATAAAAATAAAATAAAAATAATGAAATTCTAATTGAGAGCGGTTTGTTGTATGTTGGAAGGAAAATTCAGAACTGAAAAATAGGAATTGTACAGTTCTGGATTTTTCTTCGATCATACAATAAACCGCTTTTAATTAGAATTTCATTTGAATTTTTTAGAAGCATTTTAAAATGTTCGTCCTATTCTCTAACATGGGAGCTGTCAGATTTATCACCACTCGGTGTCTTCTTCTTTTTTCAACCTGGATTCGTCAATTTTGCTCGTTAGTTCTTTGTGGTAAACTCCTGGACGCGGCGTTTAATGAATGCCATGTTCAGCCGTGACGCGGTAATTGAATTACAAACAGCACAATAGAAAAATTCAACCAAACAAACTCTTTAGCTAATAAACTGATTTGGTCGTCCTGAAAAGGACGTGTTTAGTTGACGGGGGAGAAGTAGTTAGCGATTCCACTTAGGTTTTTCGGGAATTTTGTCACGTTACGGGACGGCTATCTCTCGCCAACTCACAGGCTTCAGCAGCCATGTTTCTCGCAGCGAGGTTGACAGGAGCATCCGCAAGAGCAAACTGCACCATCGCTTGTGTGGGCAACGACTGCTCGCCAGTGAACCCTCCCGGGTGCTTGCTGCCGCTAACTGCGTTACAACAGCCACTACACAGCTCCACGACTATTGTAAGACTGAGTCGTTGTTGTTGTTGTTATTTATTAGAGAGGCTTGAATCATGGTTTGATCCTTCGAAGTTTTACTTCCCTTGCTTGTACCCATTGATTTTCCCACACATCAATTAAGATCCGCTTGCTCCATGTAATCCGGTCGACCGCTGGAATCTCGTAACTTTCCAACTGGGCTGTTCGTCCTTGATTAGCCAACTTGTCCGCTTTGTTGTTCCCTACTATCCCAGTGTGTCCCGGGATCCAACAAATCGTTGCACCAGTTCGCTCTAATTCCCGCTGGGCTTCCCGAATCCAGGGATGTGGACACTTGCCCTTCTCGACAGCTTCAAGACAACTGGCTGAACTGGCTCGACAGCTTCAAGACAACTGGCTGAAAGCACGGTTTTAACCTCCGGTTTTACTCTCCTTAGAGCGACCGTAATGGCCCTCGCTTCTGCCGAAAAAATAGTGCATTCCTTCGGTAGGCGACCGCAACGTTCTTGTTCTCCGTCAACTATACCAAATCCAACTCCCTCCCCTTCGTCTAACGATCCGTCCGTGAAGATTTTATGGTACCCTTGGTATTTTGTTTCGTTCATATGGCAAAAGATTGCTTTGGCCTTACTAACAGGTTCACCCACCTTGAACTCAGCTAGAAATGATCGGTCGATAGATAGCGGCTTATCGTTCCAGCTTCTGTTGAGTGGCAAAGGTCTTGGTACAACCGGGGAGAGGTCATGACCAGTCAACTCCTCAAACCATACTTGTGCGCGAATTGTTAATGGCCATGTTCTGGTGCTGTTTCCTAGTTCCTTCCTTTCCTCTAACTTAGATGCCTTGGCGATCAGACGTTTGCAGGCGAAATAATTAAACGGAATTTCCCTGACTCGGCACACAGAGCCAGTATCGGACTACTTCGGAACGCTCCGGATGTTATTCGGATCATGCCATTCTAGACTGGTTCCAACACCTTTTTCACTCTGTCATTGCCTCTGCTTACCAGTCCCCAGCCGTGGAATATGACTGGAAGTATCGTCGTCTTTCCGATGTACTGCAGCGTCACTCTCGAACCACCAGGTATCCTTCCCCTAGGACCCGCAAAAGTTTCAGTCGGTTCTGGCATCTTCCTTTGACATCCACTGCATGTTGGTAAAAATTGAATCTGGTGTTAATGATTACACCGAGAATAGTTGCCTTTTCCACAGTAGGGATCGCCTTTCCATCCAGTCGAAGTTTACGCAGTTCCTTATGTTTCCGCTTCGTGCAGACATGTAGATGTTTCGATTTATCGGCCGATATCGAGAGACCCATATCCGTCGCCCATATAGATACTGATCTAACTGCCAGCTGCAACAATCTTCTTATTTTCTTATCGTTTTTGCCCGACACCAATAACAAAATATCATCTGCGTAAATAAATATCCGAACCAGTTTCGGTATTCGACGAAAGATCGAATTCATCCCAATGATAAATAATGACACTGCCATGATGGATCCTTGAGGAACTCCGTTATATTGTTTCCTTCGGCTTGAGAAAGCGCCACCAACTGCAACGCTGAAATGTCGGTCTCTTAGGAAATCTCGGACGTAGTTGAGTATGCGTCCTGAGAAACCCCAGTGCTCCAGTTGTCGGACGATTGCTTTCGTCGAAATGGAATCATAGGCTTTGTTGATGTCAAGTACTACCAAATCACTGTGCCTCCCTTTCGAGAAGGCATCATCGATGTCTGCTTCCAGATCAGCAAAATATAAATCTATTCCCCGGCCCTGACGAAAAGCATATTGCCGGGAATCAAGCAGGTTGTTCGCTTCGATGGACTGTACCAGTCTACGGTTGATTATTCTCTCGAGCGTTTTCCCGGCGCAGCTCGTAAGCGATATGGGGCGTTGGTTACCAAGTATTTTTGGGTCCTTACCTGGTTTGGGCAAAGTTATCACTGTCCCTCCCTTCCATTCTTGCGGTATTTCTCCGGTTTCCCAGATCTGGTTGATAAAGTCTAGGAATTTTGTTTTGGATCTGTACGGTAGCTGCAGCATAGGGTACCCAAGCTGGTCCGGTCCCACCGAATGGCCTTTTCCTTGGTCGATTGCCCAGATGAGTTCGTCCATTGTTATATCTGCATTAACATGGTCGTCAGTAACGCAATGTCGATCGTCGGATGTGGGTCCAAGGGCATCCGATGGTTTGTAGATATTTTCGAGATGGTCGGCGATAGCGTTGGCAATGTCTAGTGGGTCTTCTAGCAATACATCCTCCTTATACAACGTTGATGTGGGTATCGATGATTTGCCGCTCAATCGATTGACGTTCCGCCAAAGACAGGTAAGTGGGGTTTGAGGATTAATGGACTGAACGAAGTCCTCCCAGGACGTTCGTTTTGCTTCGTTGACTGCTTCTCTGGAGTCTTTCCGTGCCTTTTGGAAATCTTTTAATGCTTCTTCCTTTCTTGGGTGGTTGTTTGGGAGCTTGCGTAACTTCCTCAACTTCTTCCTGCGAGTCTTCACTGCCTTCTTCACTTCTGGTCCCCACCATGGAGTGGATTTCTTTCCTACCGTGGCGCTGGTCCGAGGGATGTGTTTTTCGGCACTAGATTTAATAATTCGTGTAAAGTCCTTGATGGTGGTCATCTGATCCATCCATTCTTCGATGTGCTTCTCGAATTCCTTCCAGTCCGCAAGCTGGAACTTCCACTGCCTGCGTTTTGTTTGTTCAAAATTTCTCTGTTGCCCGGCTAAAGAAACGAATACTGGTATATGATCGCTTCCCCTGCTATCATTATCGACTGACCAATCCAGCATATAGGCTAACTCGGTTGAGACGATGGTCAGGTCAATTGATGAACATTTCCCGGTCCTCGGATCGATTCGGGTCCCTTCTCCATTATTCAGTACGACTAGTCCATTTTCAACCACAAAGGACAGAAGTGTGTTGCCCTTGGTGTTGTTCTTCTGAGATCCCCAAGCTACATGGTGGGCATTAAAATCGCCCATCAGAATCATTGGATGCTTCACGGTTCGTATCATGTTGGAGAGAGTATCTTCTAGTTCTTCGGCGGTCGTACTTGGTGGTAGGTAAATTGAGGCGAGTGTGGCATTACACGGGTTACGGATTGTCGCTGCTACTACTGGAAGGGATGGGTCCAATTCAACTTCATGTGGGTCAAACTCGTTCCGGATTGCCAGTCCAACACCTCGTGTTGTCTGATTTTCGGGGTCCGGTCGAAGGAACCACTTATATTCCTCCCTGAGATAACGACCCAGGAAAGAGACGTCTTTGCATCGAGTTTCTTGTAGAGCAATTGCAATAGGTTGGTTTTCGCAAGCTAAGAGAAGTAATTCGTCAAGGTGGCTATAAATGCTGTTGATGTTCCATTGTGCGGCTAAAATACGGTTGTTGTGGAGGCTGGTTGTAAGATGGTCATCGTTGTGTTGGCTGATGTCAAATTGATCCATTATTGAATGTAGCGATAGGAGTTACCAGTTAGTGTTCCTCCTACTGCTCCTTCCTCCCCGTCCGAGTCCATGTATTCATCATCTGTTACGTCTTGGGTTCCAAAATCGGAGTTCGAAAATTCCTCTGTTCCACCCACAAGCTTCTTGTATGCGGGGGGAACCGTTCCGGATCTTGGCTCGTCGTTCTTTCGCTTCGGTTTCTGGTCCTGCTTAGTTTCCTTTGTTTCCTGTTTGGTTTCTAGTTGGGTTTTTCCTTCCTTATCTTTCCGGCTTCGCTTCTTTTTCTTCTTTTCCTGCATGTCTTCCAACGCTTTCCGGAGTGTGGCCACCTCCTGCTGAAGTCCCTGCATTTTTTCCAGTTCCTTACGTAGCATGTCGATTTCACGTTGCTTGTCATCCTCCTTTAGACGATTTTGAATCGAACTCACTGCCGCGTAGGAAGAATTCCCACGGGTCCGCTCGTATTCTTTCTTCGCCTCCGGGAAAGTCATGTTGTTGTTGACTTTAATGGTTATGATTTCCATCTCTTTCTCGTATTGCTTACAGCCCTTCATCATTGGTCGGTGACCTCCCTTGCAGTGGAGGCAAAACACTGGGTTGGGACAAGGTTGCCCTGGGGTTTGCGAGTGGCTTTTTGAGCAGTTACGACATCGTTCTGTCGCTTGGCAACGTAGCTTTGTATGACCTACTTCGAAGCAATTGTAACATGTCATCGGCGATGGATAGTACGTTTCGGTGCGTACCAAAAGAGGCCCGAACTCAATATGCCTTGGAATTCCAGTTCCACTTATTGTCAGAACCAGCGTCGGTGTATTTACTCTGACTCCATTTTCATAGCGGGTGATCCGTCTGATCGATGTTACTCCTTGTGGTTTGAGGTCTTCCAATAGATCTTCGGCGATCGCATTAATGGCTTCACGGCAGCTGACTTTGCATTGAACAGTGTTTAGCGTGGGATGCAACGTTACTTCAACTTTGGTTCCGTCGATAAGTTGCGTCATAGACAGTAGCTTCTTTACCTGGTCATCGTTGCGTACTTTTAACACGTATCTCGATCCTCGATTTTCGGTGTTGGCTCCAGAAATCTTTCCAGCAGCTTGCTCAATCGATTTCCCGATCACAAAGGGATTGCTCGGAAATTTTCCATCCTTTGGGACCATTGCCAGTAAAACTAGTTGGCCATGCAGCCCTTTTGAGTCCATCCAGCTTGGTAACGTTGCTTTATTTCGGTCCGTTCCCCTTATGGGGCCGGCCGACGCTGCAGCCATGACGTTGGCTTTTGGCCGATGGTGCTTCTAGCCTCTACCAGACCCAAGCGTGTATCAATTAAACGAACGAACAGGAAAATACCTCCGACGGTAGATATTTCCTACGACACTAACCACCCCCGACGGTGAATGGTTATTAGCGAAAACCGATTAAACTCCCGACGGACAGGCAAATAACTCCGGCGATAGATATTGCCAGCGACGCTACGACGCTCTACCAGCCCCGGCAGTGGATGGTAGGCAACGAGACTATGAAGAAAATAATTAACTCCGCTACGCTTACACGGTTTCGTGGAAGAAGAATTATTTCACGGTGTTGTATCTTCAACTGTCTACGAAAGACTGATGAACGACTGAGTAAGACTGAGTCAAAATTCTGCCAAGCGCTGGTATGTTATGGCGTCGGATGCTATTGCACAAAAGAAGGCGGTACCAACGAAGGCAATTTGATACAAATTGCATCAAAGGGGACGAACTTTAGCCATTGTGCCACAGTAATTAGTTCTAATTAGTGCACGCTAGACGGATAATGTTTCTGCACCGATATTCCGACAAACGCAAGCCCCCTCCGGTTTGCACCATTATCATGGACGGCACAAGGGTTGAGTGGTCCGCCAAAGTCATCTACATAGGGTTGATGTTTGATGAAAAGCTCCTCTTCCGCTCGCATATAGATAGGGTCGTAGCTAAGTTTTCCGCCCTAGTTAGGTACCTGTATCCGCTAATTTGTCGCAGATCCCACCTCTCTAGGACTAACAAACTGGCCGTCTACGAACAAATCATAGCACCCGCGCTACTTTATGCAGCGCCGGTGTGGGAATCATGCGCGCAGACCCACAGGAACAAGGTCCAAGTCGCCCAAAACCGTGCTCTGAGGATGATCCTGGATCGTCCTTATGACACCAGGATCACAGACCTCCACCAGGAGGCAAACATCTTAAAAATAGACGACAAAATAGCCACAATCACAAACAAATTTGTGCAGAAATGTAGCACTTCTGAGCATGCTCTCGTCAGCAGCCTGTATATAGTAGGTTAAATGTAAATAGTAGGATTAGTGTAAATGGTAGGATTAGTGTAAATAGTAGGTTAAGATAGAATTTATAAATATTTTTTTTGAAGTAGTCTTTCCAATTTTAAACCAAACCAACTCCACCAAGGTGGTATACACTCAAACAAGCCTTCAAGGCTAACAATTTATAATACTAATTAACTAATCGAACAACCAAAGCTGAAAAGGAAAACCTGCATCACTTGTAATATGAAATTCCATGTAAAACCCAAACAAAACACAGAAATAAAAGATCTTTATGCTATACGGATGATTTTCTTAACAGAATATGTCTGATTTTCTTTCCGCTGACAGCAACTAATCCAGTATGCACAACTAGGAACTTCGTCGAACTCAACCACACGGTCGGTCTCTGACGTGTCGCAGTTCAGCTCGAATTATCCCTTCTAGAATTGACGAATCCTGGTTGAACAAAGAAGAAGACACCGAGTGATGATAAATCTGACAGCTCTCAAGTTAAAGTATAGGACGAACATTTTAAAATGCTTCTAAAAAATTCAAATGAAATTCTAATTAAAAGCGGTTTGTTGTATGATGGCAGAAAAATACAAATCTACTCAATAAAGATATTTTCGGGAAAATAAAAATAAAATAAAAATAATGCCCCTCTTGTTCAGTTCTCGATTTTTCTTCCATCATGCAACAGACCGCTTTTATTTATAATTTCATTTGAAATTTTTAGAAGCATTTTAAAATGTTCCTCCTATACTTTAACTTGAGAGCTGTCAGATTTATCACCACTCGGTGTCTTCTTATTTGTTCAACCAAGATTCGTCAATTTCGTTCGTTAGTTCTTTGTGATACACTCCCGGACTTTGCGTTTAATGAATGCTATGTTCAGCCATGACGCGGTATCTGAATTACAAACAGCACAAGAGAAAACTTCAACCAAACTCTTTAGTTAGTAAGCTGGACGTCCTGAAAAGGACGGATTTAATTGACGCGGGAGAAATAGCGTGCGATTTCCCTTGGGCTTTCTTTCTTCGTTCAGCTCCTCGTCGTTGCGGATGACCAGCTGCAAGGGACGTGGGTTGATTCTGATCTTCTGGCGGCGTTTTCCATCGGCGTTCTCGCCGAACACGTCTGTCGCATACGGATGCACAGCGTGAACTGATTGGTTGGTCGTTCCTACATGTTTCGCAATTGCTGGCACGGTTAATGCGGCAGTATGAACCAATCAGAGCGTAGCGCAAATATGATGTCATTTTCGACCAATAGATTTGTGCGTTTAGAATTTTTTGTGAGATGGGGAAAAGTTATTTTGAAGAAGAAGAAGTCATTTGTTACTCGTTCCCAATGACCTTGCTAGGGAAAACACATTTTTCAACCTGTTGATATGCAAATTTGTATGGGAGCAAAAGAAGGTCATTTTCAAATGAAAAATTGAACTTCTTTCAAATTTCAATGCGAAAAAATTGTGAGTCTTTTTGATCAAATGGTGTATGAATGAAGTCATTCTGTTTAGTCGAACGAGAGTTATAAGCGTTCAAAAATCTTTCACTTTTGCGTAACGCTCTCATTTTTTAAAATTTTGAAACGGCACCCGGTATAGAAAAGAAAAACGTTGTCCTACGTTAAAAATGTAATGGATCGTTACATATTAGGCTGAGTTAAGGGACAAATACCCTCTATATCTAGTTTTCATGGAACTATGTAAGGTGTAAACCAGAGGAAATAAAGGAAATATCAAGAACTGCTTTTCGCTCAAGACTCAAAAGAACTTTGATTACTTACCGTTTGGATCGATATTCCGGAAGAGAAGATCTAGTATACGCGAATAAACCACTTACGCACAAAGCTATCAATCCTCTATAGGATGATTGAAAACCGGGCGGCTTCTTATGAAATCTCTGTCCGACCGCAAACAGTGTAAGTGTATTGAATGCCGGAAGGAGCAAAAGAGAATAAAAGCAATCTTGCCCAGCAAGAAAAATGTTAGAGTTAGACGTTGTTAGATCTTTGTTAGACGTTAACAACATTAAGCTTTTAGCACAAGTTGCATACTTTCAGGGAGGATTTTGTTTCGCTTTGCTGTCGTTCTCTTCGCAGCGTGGTTCATCAACATGATTCGAGATGCTCACTGATGAGGCGAAAGTTTTACATTACATACCATTTCAAAACATCGAGTCGAAGTCTGATGGCATAATGAAAATTGTGCCAAGATGTTTTGGAATACATACAGATTTTACACCTCCGTCACTTCGGTGGGCGCTCGGCCTAAAGCTTCACGATATGACTAGTAGGATTTCAGTGCTACCAAACCATCTGTTCATGTGCTTTTTTAATTGAATTGCTTGATTGAATTGATGATAAATAATTTACGATAATAATAATACTAATTTTGTCACATTCATATTTGATCCCCATAAGGAATATTCCCTATATTTCAGGTCTGATACATTGTGTTGAAAAATCTGAATTTGAACAAAGTCTTTGATAGCTTGAAACGCTAATTCTCTAGTAATGTTTCGTAAATCTGCTTGACAAGAAAATCATGTTGTGATTACTGAGCAGTTACAATTTATCTGTAAATTTACGCACCAAGCCTTAGTGATCTACAAATTTCTTTCTTTGAGGATTTTTTCAGAGATTACATGCAGCATCTCTGAAAAAATATATTTCGACATTATTCTATTATATCTCTACTCTTAAAGAGTCAATTCAGAAACTTGATGTAGAAGTTACATAATTTTTGAATAAATTTGATTGCTAGAAAATAGAAAAAATTAGTATTTTGCATTCAATTCCAATTTTCTTTGCTTATCTTGACAAATACGCGTATTTCGTCTACAATGTGCAGACTTCTTCAGTGTCTCGTTTTTAATATGTAATTAAAAACTGAGACATTATTAATCAATTGACAGCTGTTCACTACCGCTTAAATTTTGATTTACTTTACTTTTTAGACATCAGTACTTTATTGATTAAGCTAAACAGATAATCTCAACGATCGCCGGAAGATCTAAATTTGGATAAATTGAACCAATAAACCGAGAAATGCAACCTTAATGTACAGAAAATAGTCACACTTTAAGAACTAACTGTTCACATAGATAACATAGGTTTAACAAGAAAACCGTAGACCCAATTTTAGGTACATATTTGATTCTTTGTTACAACTATGGCCTGTTGTATTGAAAATTTAGTAAAAATGTTGTTATTGGTAAAATTTTCAATGTAGAAGTTTCGGTTGTATGAACCTTGATGTTGTTGCTTCATGAATCATATTCTTTTCTGAAGTTTTATCGATGCATGATTTACTCTGTTTTTTAGCCTTTTCAGAACTATCAAAATATTAATGCTTACGTATTTCATCGTTTCAATGTTTTATTTATTTTTATTCCTTTATCGAGATTATCGAGATTTTCAGCCCTGGGTTGGTTCATCTCCCGTCGTAGTCACTCAAATACCATTTGGGTATTTTTGTAACCTGTCTGGAGGTGAGATTCGAACTCGCGATTGGCGTGAGAGGTATGGATGTCAACCTTGCCGGGGTCGCCTCCATCGTTTCAATAATAAGAAACAGTGAATATCCGATTTTTTTTGTACACAAATATTTTATATTCTCTTACGTATAAATTCAGATAGTTGGGATATGGAAGGAATCATCAGGGCACCCGGTTGATAGGAATTGGATGAAGAGAGTGGGAATGCCAACTTCCCGCCGTTTATAATTTGTGAAAACAGGGGTCTTCTTCCTACAGATTAGGGCATCCTCTTGTTCCATAGCTCGCATTTTGGACCAATTATACAATCTTGTTGTTGGATTTAGTTAATACAAACCTAATTTTAGTAAATACAATAATTATTGCGAATTGGCTTATTCGACTTGTTGTATAGTATTGTTGGACTTCGATTCTTATGTTTTCGCGGGTCGTGTGAAAGTGTTTCTTCTTACGGGTCCATCCCTCCGTTTTTGGCCCTTCACACAGCGCTACTGTGACCTTAGACCGATAATTTAAATTGATTTTGCTTTTATGTGGAGCTGCATACAAGACAAGGTTTTAGAAATGATGGTGGCTACGTAACACGTATACATGACTGTATACTAAACATTTAAAATTATCATGTGCAGTCTTTCTAATAATAAAATTTCATATTCTTAAGAAATTGTAGTGTGCGTTACTATACCTGGGTTAAAAATAATCGGTTCACCAATATAAACATGTCTGCCTAGATGATTTTTATTAATTTCTATTGATAGAGTTACTCAGTTAAGTTTCAGTGACTATTGCTGTTAATTTAGTCATAAGTGAATGATTGGTCATTAGGCAGAATGCCATTAGACCCAGCCCCAATAGGCCGTGCATTATAAGGTTGAAAGGAAAATGGATTGCTTTGCCGAAAGACAGCTATTTTTTTTTGCTGCAATCATACCACACATAAAGTTAAACGTAAAACTTAACTAGAATTAACATTACTTTTACCTTGATGTAAGTATACTTGTGAACATAATCTCTATTATCTAATTTTCTTATATCGAATCAAAATGTTTTGGTTCAATTTTTGACACTGATGTCAATTTTGTGTCTTGTCATGCTGGTTTTGCAATTAAAAACCTATTTTTTTGGTAAGGTTGTGCTAAGATTTGTGGATTTCCACTTAAACTTGACATTTCGAAAATTAATTAAAATGTTCGATCAAAATATAACGTATGATGAAATTTTTGAGTTTAATTATCCTCAAGCATTATTATTATTTATAATTGATCTTAAATTGGTCTCACAATGTATTGCTCTAACTTTAAATCCAAGACGTAAGAGTGAAATGTTTTAAATTTTAAAATTTAAAATAATAATCGTTATTGAGTATTATTTGAATTTGACAGTGAATATGATTCTTTTTATGTATCAATAAGGGCAATGCACTGTTATTATTCGTTCACAATTCAACGTTTATTACTTGATACAGCCTTTCTTTATATCAACATTAATACATCTAGTTTTTACTGGTAATAATATGTTTGAAATTTGAGTTCAAGGCACTCAATATCACGTAATATAGCTTTTTGTCTGGATGGGGCATTACATAATGTTGTAAGATTGATCAAGAGCTACAATTTTATCGTACTTCACATCTAGCTTCACATTCATAAATTTAGTTTTTGAAACAGTTTATCAGTAAGTGTACCCAACCCGAAAAAAAATTTCAGGCTGATGTCTGATTTCAATGTCCCCCCTCCTCACCCCTTACTGCGTGACATAATTAATGGACCTTGGTCGCTCAACAGTCCATCAACTTAATCGAGTCATGAACATCCTCAGGCGGAACAAGTCTGTTTCGAAAACATCCGCTATGGCCCTTCTCGATATCGAGAAGGCCTTCGATAATGTGTGGCATGATGGCTTGGTGTACAAGCTCAAGCGATACAATCTTCCAATCTTCCTGGTGCAGATTATTAAAAATTATCTCTCTGACAGGACATTCCATGTTTCGTTGCATGGTGCAGTTTCCGGTAGTCAGGAGATCTCCGCCGGTGTTCCGCAGGGAAGTATACTAGGTCCACTTCTGTTCAACCTATTCACCTCGGACATACCCCCGCTCCCTGAAAATGGATCTCTGTCGTTGTTCGCCGATGATACCGCAGTCGTCCACAATGGTAGGGTAATAAGAGCGCTTGCCGCGAAACTGCAGCGAAGCCTGAATGTTCTGTCAGAATACTTCACTGAATGGAAGATTTGTATCAACGCAGCGAAAACCCAGGTCATCCTGTTTCCACATTCTAATTCTCCCAGACTTGTCCCGCCTGAGAATTGTAAAATAAGCCTGAACAACACAACGGTGGAATGAACCAAATCAGCTGTCTATCTTGCTGTCACTCTAGACAGCAGGCTTATTTTCAGGGATCAGGTTGACAAAACTGTCATAAAATGTAATACTCTGTTGAATCTACTGTACCCATTGATCAACAGAAGGTCTACATTATCCCTTAAAAATAAGCTTGCTGTCTACAAGCAAATCATACTTCCAGTCATTGAGTATGCAATGCCAATCTGGGAGAGTTGCGCAAAAACACATCTCCTGAAGCTTCAGAGAGTACAAAACAAGTTCCTCAGGATGATAATGAACACCCCTCCGAGGACAAGAACATCTGAGGTCCACCGTCAGGCCAACATATTATTGCTTGAAGAACGTTTCAATGAGTCTATCAATCGGTACAGGGCACGCTGCCTGGCATCGGAACACCAGATCATCCGGGATCTGGTTCCCCACCCCTAGGATTTTTAAATTGTAGATTTAGATTAGTTTATAGTTAGGTTATCAAATTTTAAAACTAACAATGTCCCAAGGACCGAACTGAAAAAACTATTTGACCACAAAACACACTTAACACATAAAACATTTAACAAAGCTGAAGAGCCCAATGGGCTAAACACTTAACTTGTAAACCTAATATATAAGACAAAGAATGGACAAATAAAATACAATTTTACTACTACTTACCTTTCCTTAGTGCACGGATGATTTTCTTAACAGAAATGTTCCTAATTTGCTAGCCACTGCCAGCAACTAATCCGGTATGCATAACTAGGAACTAAAACGAACTCAACCACATAGTCTAGTCGGTCTCTGACGTGTCGCAATTCGGCTCGAATTATCCCTTCTAAAATTTCGTTCGATACTCCGGGACGCGGCGTAATTGAACTACAAACCGACAAAAGAAAAATTCAACCAAACAAACTCTTTAGTTAATAAACTGATTTGGTCGTCCTGAAAAGGACGGATTTAATTGACGAGGGAGAAATAGTTTGCGATTCCCCTAGGGTTGTTTGTCTCGTCACGAGCGGCTTTTTCCCGTCAACTCGTAGGCTTCAGCAGCCAAGCCTCTCTCAGCGAGGTTGACAGGAGCATCGGCACCAACAGCCAACTGTACCAACGCCTCCATGCACTCCCGCTTCACTTTACTCAATTTCTGAGTACAATTGTATGCTATCTCTTTTTCTCTCACGGAAATTACTAAATTTTTGTAAGAAGTGGATCCAATCAAAAATTGAGTTGATCCACAGTGAGGGAAAAAGAGATAGCATACAATTGTACTCAAAAATAGAGTAGAAAGAAGCGGGAGTGTGGGCAACGACTGTTCGCCAGTGCACCATCCAGGGTGCACAGCACCACGACTGATGTAAGACTGAATCAAAATTTCTGCTAAGAGCTGGTATGTCATGGCGTCGGATGCTATTGCACAAAAGAAGGCGGTACCAACGAAGGCAATGTGATACAGATTGCACCAAAGGGGACGAACTTCTGTTATTGCGCCACAATAATTAGTTTGAATTAGTGCACGCTAGACGGATGATTTTCTCAACAGAAATATGCCTAATTTGCTTCCCACCAACAGCAACTAATCCGGTACGCATAACTAGGATCAATGGCGAACTCCACCACAAGGTCACTGATGTGTTGCAGTTTGGCTCGAATTATCCCTTCTAGACTTTCGTTCGTTTGTTGTTCAACGTTCTTTGTTCTTTCTAATCGGGGACGCGACGTTTAATTATTGCCATATTCAGCCGTGATGCGGTAATTGAATTAACAACAGCACAATAGAAAAATTCAACCCAACTCTTTAGTAGGTAAACTGATTTGGTCGTCCTAATAAGGACGGATTTAGTTGACGGGGGAGAAATGTTTTCGATTCCACTTGGGCTTTCTTTCTTCGTTCAGCTCCTCGTTGTTGCGGATGGCCAGCTGCAGGTGAAGTGGGATGAATCTGGTATTCTTGTTTTCACGGGCGGCGTTTTCTACAACGTGCTCGCCAAACACGTCTGTCGCATACGGATGCACAGCGAGAACTGATTATTGGTGTTCGGTCGTTCCACGTGTTCCATACTTGCTGGCAAGGTTACTGTGGCAGTATGAACCAATCAGAGCGTAGCGCAAATATGATGTCATTTTCGACCAATAGCTTTGTGCGTTCAGAAATTTTTGTGGGACGGGGAAAAGTTATTTTGAAGAAGAAGAAGACATTTGTTGCTCGTTTCCTATGACCTTGCTAGGGAAAACACATTTTTCAACCTGTTGATATGCAAATTTGTATGGGAGCAAAAGAAGGTCATTTTCAAATGAAAAATTGAACTACTTATACTAATTGAACTTCATTCAAATTTTGATGCGAAAAATTTGTGAGTCTTATTGATAAAATGACGCATGAATGAAGTCATTCTGTTCAGTCGAACGAGAGTTATAAGCGTTCAAAAACCTTTCACTTTTGCGTAACGCTCTCATTTTTCAAAATTTTGAAACGGCACCCGGTATAGAAAAGAAAAACGTAGTCCAACGTTAATATGCCTAATTTGCTTCCCACCAACAGCAACTAATCCGGTACGCATAACTAGGATAAATGGCGAACTCCACCACATGGTCACTGATATGTTGCATTTTGACTCGAATTATCCCTTCTAGACTTTCGTTCGATAGTTGTTCAACGTTCTTTGTGATACACTCCAGGACGCAACGTTTATTGATTGCCATATTCAGCCGTGATGCGGTAATTGAATTAACAACAGCACAATAGAAAAATTCAACCCAACTCTTTAGTAGGTAAACTGATTTGGTCGTCCTGATAAGGACGGATTTAGTTGACGGGGGAGAAATGTGTTCGATTCCACTTGGGCTTTCTTTCTTCGTTCAGCTCCTCGTTGTTGCGGATGGCCAGCTGCAGGTGACGTGGGATGAATCTGGTCTTCTTGTTCTCACGGGCGGAGTTCTCTACAACGTGCTCGCAGACACGTCTGTCGCTTACGGATGCACAGCGTGAACTGATTATTGGTGTTCGGTCGTTCCCACATGTTCCATAATTGCTGGCAAGGTTACTGTGGCAGTATGAACCAATCAGAGCGTAGCGCAAATATGATGTCATTTCAAGTAAAACAATGCATTAGGTCCTAAGTAACATTGAGAGATTCTCTTCGTCGACTTTTTCTTTGGTTAATAACTTGTCTATTAAACGATTTGCTGATGTTTTCAACGTACTGGATCCCTAATCACACTTTAGACTATCGTATTGTATGTTGAAAGTAGTTAAACATGTTCTTGCATAGCCGTAGGAACCCAAAGAGAAAGTCGACAGAGAGAGTCTCTCAATGTTACTTAAGACCTAATGCATTGTTTTGCTTGCTTTTCGACCAATAGCTTTGTGCGTTAAGATATTTTTGTGGGACGGGGAAAAGTTATTTTGAAGAAGAAGAAGAAGACACTTTGAAGACAAGAATAAGAAGAAGAAGACGATGGGAGACGTCCCTTGCTTAGATTTGAAAACTGTGCTAGGGAATTTGGTTAATTTACTCTGCGAATCGAAATTATAAGACATCACCTTACATTTACGTTATTTTTAATAAGTTAATATTAAAAATCAATTAACTTCATTACTAAAACTGATACGTAGAATTATTTCCAATCGATTGCTGCAAACGATATGAAAATCGTTTATGCAATGACTTAGTTATTATCGCTCAAAATATCCAAAACGACCCGTAACGCGGTCGATTTCAGAAATTTTAGAACGGCGCCCCAGTATAGAAATGAAAGACGTAGTCCTACGTCAAAACATAAGAAAAATGCACATTTACAATAGGCTTCTCTCCGTCTAAGAGAAATCTACAAATGCTAATGCGAGCCTATCTACTATTTTCAGTTTCTTACCTATTGTTGAGTGATAGCATCTGAGCAAGCAGCGGGACCAGGTGATGGGATATGAAGTAACTCAAAAAAAGTCTGTTTCAAACTTAATTTTGTTTTTTGTCTTAACAAAATATTAGTTTATTTTTACCGTCGCTCTGGTTGAATCAATCTAAAATTTTAATTTGTTTCAAGTTTGTTGTTTCAAACGGGACTGTTTTTTCTCCGTGATGCAACATTTTACTTCACAAAGACCTTAGGTTCTATTGTAACGTTTCATTCTTATGTTGTAAGAAGTTTTCTTATGCTATAGACTTGCACTCTCTTACAGTAGAATGAAGTTTATTTCTAAGGTAACGGCCAATTCTAATGTCATCAGATGTGTTAAGATGTTTTTGGTACACAACATTTCACACATACATAACGTTTGATTTTCATGTAATTTTTGACGTAGACTACGTCTTACGGCAAGGGTAGGGTGTCAAATGAAAATCTGAAATTTTGCGACCGTTACGAAAAACCGTACGTTTTGTACGCGAATAACTCAAATAATCCACGATAGATTTACATGATTTCTTCTTCAATCGGTCGGAAATTTTACCGCGCTCCAGTTCAATTGTCAAGCATTATTCTCAAATAATAGTAAACTATTGAAAATAACGCAAATATAAGGTAATGTCTAATAATGTCATTTTGCAGAGTACATTTACCAAATTTCCTATCACAGATTTCAAATCGAAGCAAGGAACGTCTTGCATCATCTTCTTCTTCTTTGTATTAGAGAGAGACTAACCAATCATGTCATTCGTCTCTCCATGTACGTCTCGCACGCAGCTGAGAACGGCGTAAAACGAACACTAAGGAAAATTTTGCCTCAGTCGTTTGGCAGCATTGAAGCTGTGCGGAGCTGGTCGCAGGCAGCGGGTCGTAGCTGCTTCATTCGTCCGGCAGCGGAGCTGGTCGCAGAGGTAGCTGGTAGTCGCGTAGCAGATGGTGGTCGCGTAGAAGCTGGTGGTGAGATGTACCAAGGCGCTCCCAAACAGCGATCTTCGCGATGAGGTATAATGGCGGATATGGGGGCGCACAATCGCGTCGGTTTGTAAAAGCCGCCATCTTACCTCATCATGGCAATTGTTTCGCCGCGACTTCGAAAACGCTGCTGTTTGGGGGAAAGCGTCCTTATGGGGCAAGCAGCAATAGGTGGAAATAATCTGTCCTTTTGAGGACAATGAATTAAAATAAAAGAGTTGTTTATTAAAGAACTAATCATAAATTTAGTTCGGTGCTCGATGGAGAGTGAGCCGTCGGTGAAATTTTTTTACCCAGCTGGTTAGCGCAATCCATAAATTGATAATTTGTCCTTTTGAGGACAACCAATCCAGTTCAGAGAGTTGTTTGTATAAGAATTAAATTAATATTTCGTTCGGTTTGTGCGTCATTTAATCTAGTGTCGATTTGTTCGTCACGACTACAAAAACGCTACTTTTTGCGGGAGAGCCTCCATGGAAGGCGAGCAGGACAATTCCCCGACGGTGGAAATTTTTCCTTGCTGGTTGGCGCAACCCGCGATGAATCAATAAATCAATTCAATTTCTAATTTAAGAGAGTAATATGAATAAGAGTTTATCTTACATTTCGGTCGATTGACAGTCATATTGGATTTTGCCAAATCGTTACTAGGCAACAGTGTACTATGCAGCGGATCCATAAAATCAGTGAAAATAAATCAAAGCCTGCCGGTTGCTTTGATTTATTTGCACTGAAAAATCCTACCAGATACAAATCCATCTTTGCTACTTTCAATTTAATATTCTCAGCTTGAGAGTTTGTTTGATTGGGATTTTCGTTTCAAATTTTCGATTGGCAGCCAGTGGTATTAGCAAAACTTGTTTTCCCTTCGTCGCATACCTTAAATCACACAAATTCCATATCACGGACACCATTTTCGATGTCGAACATGATATTCCGAACCAACATTCTCTGTAAATTCCAATTAGTAGTGTGTTATAAACAGTTGTTCTGTTGTGTTAACGATTCGCGATGGATAGAGCCTACCTCTAGGAAGCAAAACTTTTTGAGAAACATAGTGAAAGTGAGAATGCCTAACCGATTTGATCCAGAACGCTTGCGCAGATTCAGGAAGCGCATAAAAAGCGAACATACGGGAAATCCTCCGAAACGACCATGCACCGATGCCGAGCTAGCTCGTAGTTATCGGGCGAAATTGAAAGCAGCAAGAGGTAATGCGTTGCCAACAACTAGTTGGGACGCTTTAGAAGGTTCGACTTTACAAATTGCATGTCATCATTGGGCTCCCTGTCTTATTACATTTCAACATATTATTGATTGTATTCTGGTGATGACATGCGCAGCATGCTTTTACTGCATATGAACCTTCACATGATATCGATACAACTAATGCGCTGAATATGTTTTAATGTGTGATTATTTAATCAGGTGTTTATTTTATATTCATAAGAATTTATCATATATTAACCAACCTTTTTTCCCATACTCATTGCAAAGAATAATGATGTTTTATAAAACTCACTCTCTTTCTTCTGCGAGATCTAATATATTTATATATATTTCGATTTCCTGAAAGTTTTAGCCATAACGGATTCACTAATTTACCTGACATTCACATAGAAACATGAATAATAATTTCACAAAAAAACCATAAACCATATTTTAGGTACGCATTTAACCTTATATTCCCAACTTTGGCCTAATGTATTCATCACATAGTAAAATGTAGAATATAAAAGTTTTCAATGGAAAAGTAAGAGTGAGCGGTTCCGATTTTTCGAAGGGCTTATTCATACCAACACCTATATAACTAAATGAATATAGTGGGAATTTTAATGTTTTGAAATGGAATGGCCGATTGATCACATGAGAAAGTCATTTAGATGTTATCAAGAAGTTTTTTATTCCGTATAGTATACCGAATATAGCCGAATACCCGGAGCGATGAAATAAACAAACTTTACTAAAATTCGTCATAATAAGTATCCTTAATGATATCCATATCCATCGAAAGTTTTCGACTCAATAATGTTTGTTGGTGACTTTGCATGGTCCAGTTTAGCAAACGCCTTGTTAAGCATGTCTTAGCAAAGGTATAACTAGTTGAATATCGTTTCTAGCTAAATTATTGTGTGAGTTATAATTAAAACTGTAATCGTGCGTTACATAATCGACTGAGTCAAGAGACATGTACTCTATATACTTGTATATAACCCTATAACAACTGCAAGATAATTTTTGTTATTTTCTGTTTGATAAAACTTCCTGAACTTTGAACATTTTTTGAGACGCTTACACATCTGAAAATGTTGAAATTGATTATTGTGTTTTCATAACAATCACTAAACCTGTCGGATATTTTCTGATAACGAATTTTATCGTTATTTGAATTCTAGAGTATTTCAATGTTTATTATTACCCTTGAAATCCAGAATTGCTAAAATTGCATAAATTGCAAATTTTTTATTCTTTGAAGTTGAATTATGCAAAGGCATACTACAACTCAGATTGTATCCAAATGATCTGAATGGTATGGCATTTAAATGGTGAATGTTGAAAAGGAGACAAGGCATCAGTCAAAATATATGTTTGTATGTACGTATTATAGAATTTCCTCCGCAGCCTGTCGTTACTGAAATCCCCCAAACGATGCAAAACATTGTTGATGGTTCCGGCGATGGTGAGAATTCCGAGACACTGGCCATTCAGGCACAGTATGACATACGAATAAACATTAAGTAATGTCAAGCGGTTATGATTATAAGAATGACTAAAACTATCATTGATTTAATAATTTTATTTTCCCTAAGAGATCCTCAACTATCTTCTAGTCCTTAAATATAGTCCATCGTAAAACGTGCAACCGTGACCGTGTCATCATTTAAACCAAAAGGCCCTTTTCAGGGCCACCAAATAATATCTCAAGAGCGTACAATAGAATTTTCTTACATACTGGCTTCAAAACGCTGGTCTAAGGTCCCATAAGAGCCACACACTTCATATTATGACAAACTGCTTCTATCGGTAAGGGTAAGCGACCGGCGCGAATAATTGAAACCTTTTTAACGCTAATAATAGCCACACAGAATTTCCCTGGCATTATAATGCATCACTTGGTTTAACGTAGTCTACGTCGACCGGTCGTGTCTTGTACACAACCCCACTGATTTTTTTTTTCAAAAATCGATTGGAAATATTTATAGCAATCTACACAGCAAAAAATAATCAAAATTACATGCGATGTAAAACGTTTGCATGGTGAAAATATACCAATGTAAAGCATTGCGTTCTTTAATTTTAAATTGAAAACCGTTTACCAAACTGGAGCATTAAAAAACATTGAAAGATACGTCTTTTTCTATTGGTTTTAACACTAGTACATGTTGCAATAATAATAAATGACAGTGCACTTGTTTTCCAATTCATTATCATACCAATTTACACGATCGTGTAAATATAAAGCTACTTCCATCGAAATGAATCGAATAGAGCTATTGTTTTGCTTAGCTGTCATTCTCAACCCCAGCAGAAGACACAAGAGAACGTTTATTTGCAACTGCAGTTTCTTAACCTCAATTCTGGTGTTAACACCTGGTTTTGTGATAAATAGTTAACGAAATAATATCTATAATGTCATTAAAATTGATTTAATTGAACTGATTGAATTTCCGTCTAGGGATTTATCGTGCTTTTACTCGCGAGCAACTGGTTATTATCCTGTTTCACCCCGCAAAAAAAAATCTGTCTAGATTTATTGACTGAATTTTAAAGTGTTTCTATTATTGTCAAAGCATGGACAGAACGTGAATTAAAATATAATTCATTTTTAATCAAACTAACCAGTTCCTAAGAATAGTTGCCTTCAATGTTGAAAAATGTTTCGGTGGTCCGCAGCTCCATCAAAGCGTTTGAATGGATTAAGGGAACGATTAAAAACTTGAGGTTGTTTAACCATAAAGATTCCACCTCTAAGACCAACCGCACCAATACGGTAATATCGGTAAATCGTTACCCTGTTTAAAAACTCGACAATGCACCGGTGGTTGGTAACCGAGTTGGGAAATAACAATTTGCTCGCTTGGTGAGCAGTCGGTTCGTAAATTTGACAACCCGACCCAACCGGGCCGAGCGTTGCTATTTGATGAAAAATAAGCAAAACAAGTTGAAACGTTAAAACAACGTCTTCATCTGGAAGACTTTCATTTCAATTTGAGTCTTTCCGATTTGTTTTTAAAGTGTTTATTGCTAATTTCACGTTTATTGTGATATTTTGTGAAAAAATGAGTGCATCAAAACCCCGTGGAAGGAATTGGACGCAACAAGACAACGAAGTGCTTTGCAGGGCTTAGCTGGATGTTTCCCAAGATCCAATCTTTGGGACAAACCAGAACGTTGAAAACCTGTACGGAAGAGTATATAAACTATACACTGCACGAAATATTAAACGAAACAATACCGGTGCGAGAATAAACTTGAGTCTCATTGGGGCTTATTATGGTTTTCACTTAACGGTGCAAAACAAAAAACCTTATTACGAATGTCACCCAAGTTAAAAAAATATGTAAGAGTTCATCCGAGGTGACGATTCGAACGAACTCGGTGTTGTTATCGTTGCCACGGCACCATCACGACACAGAAAAAAGTGACGCAAACCGTAGATTTTCTGAGGGCTACTACGATTTTCACTTCACTATAACTTCCACCTCACGGAGTTCACTTTATGATCACGGTGATATCAGTTATAGCATAAACAAAGTGAGGTGATGTGTATGTTAGTGGAGTGAAAGTGATATTGAAGGTGACAACCATAACAAGCCCCATTCTGATACCTTTTTATGAACGAACGGTGCAAAAATGGGTGGCTAAATCAAAATAGGAACGCTCTCTGTCATCAAAATGTTACCCAGATAGGAACGCACCGGTGGGGATGGTCTAACTTGTTAGGATTAATTGAGGTAATCAGCAAATAAATTCTCACTCATCTTTTGTCTCTCTTTGTCTAACGTGAAAAATAAACTTGTATGTAAAAATCAACGATGCGGTCATTCAAAGCCGTTCATGTAAAATTCAATTGAGCAAACATTACATGATGTAATTTCCAAGTCGTGTAAATTTCAATCCTCATTAGATTTCGATGTTATTCGCATGCTCTTTTTATGTGCATGAAAACAGATTGAAAATTACAAAATAATTTTAACTGTGTAGTTACTTTGTAGTAGATCGTAATTAGAACGGTATTAGATTTTAAAAGACATATCCAATAGAATAATCCGTTTTTTATAGTGAAATAATCTATTATCTTTTTATTGAAATTTTATCTTTTACTATCGGTGTTTTCTACTCTGCTCTGGATTCATTGACTCAAATGACTTACTTTTATTATTTCTTATCTTACTTTTTTTTAGTAACACGATTCTTAAATTTCTCAAACAATTGCACCATTAGGTTTTAATCCATATTTTCAAGTTATAATCAACGGATGCAGCATCAAATGGTTATTTTATACGATTTTTTTCAGCCGGCGGCGTTTGGATCAAACAGCAGCTATGATTATTCATTAAACGTTTGTATTTATATACCGATTTTCAGAAGAATTTTTAACACTAAAAAAATACCTGAAACACAAGAGAGAAGAACAAAAGATCCTCTTCTCAAAATTGAACATTTCAGATTAACACGAACCCACTCAACGATGATAAGATGTTTTTTAGTCATATTATATTGGTATTTAATATTTTTTGTACTGTAAATAATAATTATATTGCTATGTAATCCATCATATGACATTGCATACATACTGGGCTGAGAGGGAGCATGAGGATATCATTCAAGCTAAAATTTGACGATGGAGTGGTATAACAACCAGCGTCTAGGTGGGAACAAACAGTATGATTTTCTTTATCCTACAAGAGCGGACTCGCTTGCAGAGTGCAATGGAAGACGATATGTAAAATAAATGGAGTCAAAGAGATTTAGGGCGAATATATTACCATCCCAAACGTGTCGCAGAATTCTTGATTTGGGGGGATGGATGGGCTCAAGGTAGACTACCCAATGTACCGGTTCAGTATATTTTGGCTCTACGTGATCTGCAGTTTATGAAATTCATTTATGTTTTTTTGACTAACATAAGCCTTAGATTGTAGTTTAATTAACCTGTATGTTCAGGTTTAGTTGTTTTACCTGTGTTTGTGTGTGTGTTTTTCTTTTATTTCTCGAGAATGTTCAAGTCAAAAATAAACAAAATGTTATAATGTTATGACTTATAAATAACTAGACGATTAAATGTGCTATGTAAATCGTACTTTAAATTACCACCCATCTTGCCATCTGTTATTTCTATTAACCTCAAGACGGCCGCGAGTAATCGATGTCATTCCCATAACTTACAGAATACAGGAGATTACAAGGAAAGACTATATCAGTGTAGAAAGACCGTAATGTGGTTTTCCATTAACCGTACTGGTGGGGATCATCAGGTTTATAAGTCATAGACGACGAGTGGATGTTAGCATGGATTGTCGAAAAACACAGAGTAGTGCAAAATAGGCAAGTGCTTCACCCAATTTTAAGTGTGCGTCTCCTGTTTCAGAAGAGTGCACAAAGCGAAAGTGCGAGAGATTTCGTAGCAGCACGAGAGACAGATAGCCGCACATGCACTACTCTTTCAGAGACAAAGAGTAATGTACAGTGCTCTACTCAGTGCTTTACTCTGTGCTTTGGCTCATGCTTTGGTAAATGGTAGCAAAGTGAAAAGTTTTGATGCTAGTCCCAAAAAGGCATTGTATAGGTTCATAGAGGGATTTTTTTAAATAAAATCCTTATTCACAAACTAGTCGGGCCTGCCGCCGTGTCTGTTTTTTGCACTTGTGTTTGCACAGAGACGACAAGGGAGAGTGCAATCGTCAGCACCCAAAGAGACAAGCGCAAATTCAAAATGAGATGTGCGGCTTTGAGCGCACGGCACAACAAGGGTGCACGGGAGTACAGATTACACTTTCACGTCTCTTTGAAATTTAATGTGCTGTCTCGTAGCAGCGCGTGCTGCACTCAAAGAGATTTGAGTCGCACCTTATCCCTGGATGTTAGGTAAAGCAGAAGTCGTATGCCAAAAACAAACCCAAAAGGAGCGGGAGATAGTTTCTCTTCCATGTAGGGGATTTGGGAGTACAAATAGACAGTTCGTTAGAACTATTAAAAAAAAGCTATCGGTAGTATATGAGCACGATCAAGTGCACAAACTTTTACCAGTCAAGGTGGTGCATTCGATCATGCCTTGACCTACCCCGCATGGGGATGCTTGGTAAAAGTTTGTGTTCCTGTTTCGAAATACTACCTCACAATGCCCTCCGCTCAATCTCAAAACTACTTCTATTCAATTTTCACCGCCTGCCGTGAGCTAACGGAACTATCAATACTTTCTCTTAACAACTTTGTTCTAGCAAAAATTGCTGTCTACTCCTAGAGCCTCATGGTGATGAGAAATTACTTCCTTGTCAAAACAACATCATCACAGATCGTTACCCCGCGTATGGGAGAATACAAGAAACTACGCGTATGGGAGAATACAAGAATACTAAGATAACTGATGTACAAAAATCTGAAAATTTGGCTCTCTAAAGCTGATTCCTTTGAAAGCACCTACTCTGGATAGTATTGTATGTACACAAGCACCTCTCTGGATAGTATTGTATGTACACATTCAGTAATTGAAGCTGTTCGACCTCTAATCTCATTTATAATCTCTCAATACATTTATTGAGCAGCTTATATCACCGGAACTATTTCTTGTTAAAAGAATTTTCGAAAATCATAAGTGTAACCTAATAGTTTTCTTATTCTATTAGAAATTTTGAGCAATGTGGGAAACTTCCGGCAATATTTATAATATTAAAAGATCTTTTCTTTCGTTCTAGAATACCAGCGGATTTATAATATTGAGAGATCTTCCATTAAAACTTGAACAATGCATTAGGTTCTAAGTAACATTGAGAGATTCTCTTCGATTCTCTTATATTAGTTTTAAAAATTTGAATTTAAATTGTGAACTCCATATACTCCTATACCCCCTGACACCAAAAAAACCACTTGTACCAACCTTTCTTTTGAAGTTGTTCAAACGTCACCATACAATGGATCCCGAGACAGTGTGCAACCAGCGACAATATAAAAACCCCATGCAGCGATGGATCCGGGTCTTATTCGGTAACGAAAGTTCAAAAAGTTAAATCGCAGTGCCAGAACTAATTCCAAGCGCTTTTTCAAAATTCCTATCTACAGTGACGAATTATTTGCCGTGCAGTGTCCGCGAAAGCGCTAACCCAAATGTGTTCCACCGGCGAAGCAAATCTTCCGTGTGCCAATAGCTCTGGCATCACCGCGACGCTGATCGTCCACTCCAGTCACCAGGTGCGCTCATTTGCACTGCAAAATTATACCAGGTGGTCCTGTGTCGGTAAAGTTGGTTCGTCCCGCCGAGAATAAGCGAGAGACCGGTGCATCTGCATCATCGTCGAATCCGAGAAGCGTCGGAATCTGACAGCGAGAGACCAGCGTACATCTTCGCCAAAGCCGTGAATCAAACGGCGCCGAGCCAGCAACCCGAGTAAAAGTAGGTGATTATATCCTCTTTCCTTTCTTTTACAATTTTGTTCCCCATTTTTCTTTAAACGTTGAGAAATAAATTGCTGTAATTAATTTGTAAATTATTGGAATTTAGTTAGTTTTCTTCCATACAGCAAATAAAATTGTTGAATATTACACAGAATCAGATGCACATAGGTTGTTGCGGTGGACGAGACAGCAGGTAAATTTCGGGACGTCTTTATAGCAAACTCGTTTCTTTTAGAGTATACTTTAAGCTGCGAATATTTATTATAATTAACAACTAATGGAAACATTATATTAATTTTACCTACATTATTAGTCCTTATCTTAACCTGTGAGTTCACATACTGGCCCTCTATCCGCAAGCAATTTAATGTTTTCTATGGTATAAGTGCTCGTTAGTTTATTTCAATTATATGTTTATGTGAATGAGCTACTTACATAACAATTCAATATAATTCACAGTCATCGTTAGTTAAAGTACATTAAGTTTTAATAATTAATTATCGCCGACAATGCTCCAACTTCCAACCTTTTTTCATTTGTTGTCCTTCTCATCACTGACACTTTCTCTGACCAACGATTTGAACGGTAGGTACGCTTAAACGACAACCAGGATTGTGGTAGTGTGCACAGTGGGTTTGCTCGCGCACATTCCCCGATCCGTATTGCTGCTGATCATTCTCAGCTATACCTCCCATAGCCACGTCAAGTACAGCTATCCTGGTGACTGGTCTTTGGAATATCCCATTTACTGTCTGTACTTCAACTCTTCTGGTCCTGCCATCCTTTCCGGGAATCGCCTTCACCACCTTTCCTCGTGTACTGCTGTTTCGCGCACCTTCATCTACTATGACTATTAAATCTCCAACTTTCACTGACTTGGTGTCGTCGAACCACTCAGTACGTCGGCAAATCGTAGGCAGATATTCCTTGATCCACTTTGTCCAAAATTCATCGAGTAAACTCTGTATCTGATCCCAGTTAGCTCTGAGCGTTCGCCCACTACCTTCCTTCGGTAATTGCTGCGGCTGAAGTACACCACTTGAGCTCAGCATCAAGCAGTGGTTGGGCGTAAGCGCTTCATAGTCTTCCGTTCCGAGAGGAACAAATGTCAACGGCCTGGAATTAATGATTCCTTCGACCTCGGTCAAGAGCGCCTGGAAGGTTTCTTCATTTGGCGTTCTGCTAACCGACAATGTTTCTTTCGTGTATGCCGAAGCCAGGGGAACGGTGAACCGAAGTCTCTTAACTGAGCCGAATGCAGAGGAATAAAAAAACACTACCTTTACTTTTCAGGTCTCGCAAACGAATGCTTGATTTGTTTATTTTACTTTAGCTCGAAGCCGATTATATATTGAAATAAAACATCGAACGAGTGAGTGACGGTTTATACGTTCATCGAATGCGCAGGCTATTAATACACAACAGTTCTTCCCCTTTTAAAGAGAGATCTCGATTTGACCTTTGTCAATTTACCTATTATAATTCATTCATATGAATATAAAATCTTCAAATTAGTAATTAAATAAAGGTTTAACCTATTCAAGGTAAACAAAAATTCGAAACGATAATTCCTCATCGCTAATCGTAGCTAAATTCTGCCAATCTTTTCGTTTTCTTGATTCGTTTGGATCTTCTAGGGTATTCTTCTCGATTTTTTTAATCTTCTTTGTCCCCTTGGACGTCGTTATGTTTTCTCTTCCTTTTCAAGGTAAACAAAAATTCGAAACGATAATTCCTCATCGCTAATCGTAGCTAAATTCTGCCAATCTTTTCGTTTTCTTGATTCGTTTGGATCTTCTAGGGTATTCTTCTCGATTTTTTTAATCTTCTTTGTCCCCTTGGACGTCGTTATGATTTCTCTTCCTGTTTAATTCATTGACTTCACTTGACGGACCCTCAATTGATGTCCTCGCTGCGTTGTAATTCGACCTGATCGAAACCACTCCGCTTGGTTTTTGTTTCTCCGGAACATTTGGATCGCTTTTGTTGAGAATCACCAGTGGTTGCCACCGGGAATCCCTCACCACTCTCAGATTCTTGCCACGGACAGTCTTCGGGCGCGGACGCGTTTGCATTTCGCTCCGCAATTAACTTGTATATTTACCTTTTTTTTACCTTTTTGACAACGTCGCGTGCGGGTCTTACTGGCCTTTGTAAATTGAATCGCGTAGAACATTTTATATAAAAACTAATTATGCCGTGTGGTGTTAAATCGTGCAGCATTAGCGACGACCGCTTTCTATGGAAGTGCGAATTTTGTAACAAAAAATAACATGCTGCCTGCGTCGGTGTACAACGACAACGTGAGCATTTCATCACCGCATTTATGGTGCCTTTGTGTGCTGACTGCCAACTCATTTTACGGAAGGAAGCCGACGTGAGGAAGCTGCTTCATCAACAGGAACAACTTGTGGATGCAATCCGCTTTCAAACAGACGCGAACCATCGTATTGCTGCTGACCTGAAAAAATTCTGCATAGTATCAGAACTCTTCGAAAGTATTGAACACCTGCTTGAAGACGTGAAAGGAACGTTGGCAGTAACAATTGAAAATAATCAAAATATAAGCAGCACAGTCGGTCAGCATATAAAGTCGTGTGACCTACATATACACACGACCATGGCCGGCATAATCGAATCGAATTCCACGATGGCGCAAAAAATTACGGAACATTTTGACGAACGGCTATTAAGCATATCAAATGACATGGCACTTTTATCGAAAGATGCCGAATCGTCATCACCTCCACTCCACTATGATGACTCAAAGCTTCGGGAAATTCTGGAAGAAGTGAAATTTGTGTCTGGGGCTGTTTCTAGCCTTCAGATCAATGCAACCAACAATACAAAGCCACATCAGAAGACCCTGGAAGAAGAATTAGCAGAAAGATCTTCAGTACATAATACTGTCATTTCGAAAGAGCATACATCTCCTGGATGGCGATTTTTGGGTCATAAATGGCATTGGAAGCAAGACTGGTCCAAAGTAGACGCTAAACAGCGGGCTCGTAGGCTACAGGAAAAAGCTGCTGAAAAAGCCAAACGCATCAGAAAAAGTAAAAAACAACAATTCACCCACACCAGACGTCCAGACTATGACAACAAACCCAATAAAAACTTCCAAGGAAATGAAAAACACACACAAAAATCTGACAAAGAACTACTGGCTACTGCAAAAGTTCAATTTTCCAGCCCACCAACGTCCACTGACCACCCAATTGCAGCCCTCTCGGTATCAAAACTTATCAACTTCAAAAAAGGTGAAACAATCAACCCATACCGAGCAGAAAACCAGACACAACAACATACTGAAGCAAGCACCATCGACCATCGGCTATACCTAGCCGGTCATTTTACACTATGCGCCCACCGCCCAGCGTAAGCATGACGCAGCAATCAGCTGATCATCCACCAATTTTGGACCCAATGCGGCCGCCAATAGTCAGACTGACGGAACAATCAGCATCTGGCGACCAACGCTTTCTGAAGGCGCGACTACGGGACCCTAAAATTATGGACTTAGTGCGGACCTACCTTTCATTCCTGCATGACCAACCACCTTCCGTATGCATTCGCGGAATCACAAAAATTAGTGCAACATTAATACTAGCAGCCGAAGGACTACCAACAGACATAAAATTCTTGCGCGAAATTTTCCTGGACGTCCATGCAGAACTAGGAATCCCACGCAATGACGCCTTGGCAGACCTTCAGTCACATCGAGCGTTCCTGTCTAGTGAACGTACAGAACGACTGCAGCGTAGTAGGGAGGCCGCCCTGAAATTTTATAACCCTTCAAATTTTCGGAAACACTAACGCGCCCTTTGGAAGAAGTATCATTTAATAGTATTGTAAGTATGATTAATCCTCCAAAACTGTCTTCGTCTTCTCAACAGAATGCGACTGAAATTTTGGTATATTGCCAAAATTTCAATCGCATGAAAAGCCCAGCCAAAATGAAAGAAATTCAACAAAAACTTCTAGCCTCTTCTTTCAACGTTATTCTGGCAACCGAAACAAGCTGGGATGAAAGCGTAAAAAGCGAAGAAATTTTTGGAAATAAATTTAATGTATTCCGGCATGACCGTAATTTGCAACATAGCAATAAAAAATCTGGAGGTGGAGTTCTCATTGCCATCAATGCAGACTTTACTTCTCAAGAACTAAAAACTATCAAGCACAAAGAATTTGAGCATGTCTCAGTTAAAGCATTCATTGCTGATGAAACACATATTTTTGCATCTGTGTATTTCCCACCCGAACATGCCAATAAACAATCTTTCGAATTATTTTTTCAAAATGTCGAAATTATCACGTCGAATATGGAACCGGAAGTAAAACTGCATATTTATGGTGACTTTAATAAACGGAATGCGAACTTCATCCCTGACATCGAAAATGAATCAATTCTACTCCCAGTCGTAGGCGAAGACGAAACTTTACAATTCCTATTCGACCAAATTTCACATTTTGGCTTGCACCAAATTAATCATATAAAGAATCAGCAAAATGCTTTTTAGACCTCTTATTTACGAACTGCACTGAAGACTTTTGTGTGAGTACTTCATTGTCACCTCTATGGAAAAATGAAGTATTTCACACAGCAATTGAATATTCAATCTTCGTACATAATACTCACACCCCAGCGACTGGGACTTCGAGGAAGTGCCGGAATATCAAAAAGCAAATTACGAAGAAGCAAAACGTAGACTATGTACAATAAATTGGCAGAATATAATAAGTATTGAAGGAAATGTCAACACTGAAGTAGGCAAATTTCATTCAATTATTCAGTACCTTATTTCAGAAACTGTACCAATGAAAAGAAGAAGGCGAACCCAAAACAATAAATTACCAGTGTGGTTCAATCCACATTTGAAACATTTAAAGAACAAAAAACAAAAAGCACACAAATTATATAAAAAGCAAAACTCTAGCACAAATTTGCAAAACTATTATGACATATGCAACCAACTTAACACGGCCATTAATTCTGCACATGAAGAATATAATCGTAAAGTCGAAACTGAAGTCAAATCATGTCCTAAGAATTTCTTCAATTATGTAAAAACGAAATTGAAAAATAGCAATTTCCCCAAGAATGCATTTTGACGGAAATGTAGGTGATAATCCTTCTGAAATCTGCAAGCTTTTTGCAGATTTCTTCCAAGAAGTATACACTACATTCTCCGAAGAAGACCGTGATCGCGACTTCTTTGCATTCATTCCTGAATTTTCCAACAATATATCTGTAAATCAATTACCTCCTCACGAAATTCTCAATGCACTAAAAACTTGGACGCTTCTAAGGGACCAGGCCCAGACGGTATTGCACCCGTATTTTTAAAGAACCTTTCAGACGAACTTGCCCTCCCTTTAGAACTTCTCTTTAATATGTCTCTTAAGAGCGGAATATTTCCCACCATTTGGAAATCTTCTTATTTGGTTCCGATTTTCAAATCAGGCACGAAAACAGACATCCGCAACTATCGTGGAATTGCCATTATCTCTTGCATCCCAAAACTTTTTGAATCTCTCGTGAATAAAAATATTTTTCAGCAAGTAAAAATCAAATTACAAGCAAACAGCACGGCTTTTTCAAAGGTCGCTCAACCACTTCTAATCTTCTTGAATTTGTAACTTTTATTTTGAATGCAATGGACAATGGCAATCACGTAGAAGCACTTTACACTGACTTCAGTAAGGCCTTTGACCGAATCGACATACCATTATTACTCTTCAAATTGCAAACAATTGGAATGGAACCTGGACTGTTAAATTGGCTGCAGTCATATTTAACGCATCGCGAACAAATTGTTCGCTTTCAAAATAAACTTTCAGAACCTATCTCTGTCACCTCGGGGTTCCCCAAGGTTCACATTTAGGCCCACTTCTTTTTATTTTGTACATAAACGACATTTCCTACATACTTAAAAAATCCAAATACTGATATATGCAGATGACATGAAGCTCTTCATGGAAATAAACAATCCTAGTGATGCAGAAGAATTCCAGAACGAAATTAACTTATTCAACACATGGTGTAGCAAAAGCTTACTTCAACTTAACGTGAAAAATGTAACTCAATAGTATTTAGCAGAAAAATCGAAACACCTCGTACGGAAATATTTTTAGGAAACCAAAAAGTAGAAACATGCAAAATAGTAAGGGACTTAGGCATTACCCTAGACTCTAAACTCACTTTTGTAGAACATTACAACACTATTATAAGTAAAGCAAATAGCATGCTGGGCTTCATTAAGAGGTTCAGTCACAATTTTCAAGATCCATATACTATTAAAATATTATACATTACATATGTCAGGCCAATTCTGGAATACTGCAACCTAGTATGGAACCCGTACTGTTCCATACACGACGAACGCATAGAATCCGTCCAAAAGCAATTTCTTGTATATGCCCTAAGGAAATTGAATTGGACTGTATTTCCACTACCATCTTATGAAGCACGCTGCATGCTTATCAATTTACAGACACTTAAAGAACGCCGCGAATCTGCAATGCTTTTCTACGTTAATGACATTATTTCACAACGCATAAAATCAGAAGAACTACTCTCGCAATTGAACTTTTATAGTCCCAGTCGGCATCTTAGAACACGGAAATTATTCTTAGAAAAGTCATACAGAACTAATTATGCAAAAAATGGCCCCATTAATCGAATGATGCGCCAGTATAACTTACATTGCGAAATCATCGGCATCACTATGTCTAAAGAACAAATAAAATGTCGTCTAAAAGACAACAGAAATAATGTATAGTATGTAAGAAGAACACTGTAACCATTGTATGTAGTCTACATTGCTTGACGAAATAAAAATAAATTCAGTTTCCATAGATATACTGGCAGATAGTCTGCACAGTAGTGGTTTACCAGGTATTTAAAAAAAAAAAAAAAAAAAAAAAAAGACCTATGCGCCATCGCACCGACGTTTCCAATCAGTACCTGGAAAACATTTTTTGAGAACCTTTTTAAGTATGTTGCCTTTAACCAGCGTGCATGGAGGTGTGGATTTTGGTTCTTGTACCAAACTTCATCACCAGCTCTCAGATTATCTAATTTATCATTTTGTAGCAGGCTAGGACTTTTCCCGTCTGTACTCAGTGAGCTGTGGTCATCATTAGCTGTTGATTGCATCAAATGGCGTTTGTATGTTTTTTTTTGATTAATCAAATCTAATAAGGTCTTCGGTTCATAGGAAAAAATCCTTTCAGATGGAAAATGGCCGTCTACCGTTGTTATTATTTCTAAAATTAAAAAGGAACAAATTTATCTGGTCCTCCAGATTCAACTCTGCCATATCCGGTTCCATTAGGAAACTCTTTAAAACTTCTTTAACTGTTCTGACTAACCTTTCAGCTTGCCCATTGCTAGACGGATTGTATGGTGGGCTTTTTAGTACCCTTATAGCCTGCCTCTCCAAGATGTTTACAAACTGATAAGAGTTGAAAGGAGAACCATTGTCTGACATCAATACATCCGGTAGACCGAAGCGTGCAAAAAATTGTACTAAAGGGTGATACGGTCAAAATTTGGTCAAGGGAAAACGCGTGTAAATCGGTGAAATCGTTTATTTAAAAAATCAAATTAAATTTCTTTTTCAAGTTCAATTAGTATAAAATTCAGGAAAAATATTCAGTTAGGCTTCCGCTTTTCCAAATCCGAATTGCCGGGCCTTACGCTTGACCCCTGCCATCAGATTTTGTACAGCCACCTTGTCCACCTTCTTCGCCGCAGAAAGCCAGTTTGCCTTGAACTGCTGCTCGTCCTTAGCAGTTTTTTTGGTCTTCTTTAGGTTCCGCTTGACAATAGCCCAGTATTTCTCAATTGGGCGGAGCTCTGGCGTGTTGGGAGGGTTCTTTTCCTTGGGAACCACCTGCACTTTGTTGGCGGCGTACCACTCCATGGCCTTTTTACCGTAATGGCAAGATGCCAAATCCGGCCAAAACAGTACGGAACAACCGTGTTTCTTCAGGAAAGGCAGCAGACGTTTATTCAAACACTATTTCACGTAAATTTCTTGGTTGACAGTCCCGGAAGCTATGAAAATGCTGCTTTTCAAGCCACAGGTACAGATGGCTTGCCAAACCAGATATTTCTTTGCGAACTTTGACAGTTTCGTGTGCTTGGAAATATCTGCTACCTTTCCCCTTCCTTTTGCCGTATAAAACTCCTGTCCCGGAAGCTGCTTGTAGTCGGCTTTGACGTAGGTTTCGGCGTCCATTACCACGCAGTCAAACTTCGCCAGCATCGTCGTGTACAGCCTCCGGGATCGCGCTTTGGCCGTCGTATTTTGTTTATCATCGCGATTTGGAGTCACTACCTTCTTGTAAGTCGATAGTCCGGCTCGTTTTTTGGCTCGATGCACGGTTGTAGACGATACACCCAGCTTATTTGCGGCATCTCGGAGAGATAGGTTAGGCTTTCGCTTGAAACTACCGGCAACTCTCTTTGTCGTCTTAGCGGCTTCCGGTTTTCGATTTCCCCCCGATCCAGACTTCCTGGCTGTCGACAAACGTTCCCCAAACACTTTAATTACATTTGTAACGGTTGATTTGGCAACTTTTAGCGATTTTGCCAACTTTGCGTGCGAGTAGCTCGGATTTTCGCGATGCGCGAGCAAAATTTTGATACGCTGCTCTTCTTGCTTGGACGGCATTTTGACAACTGAAGAGTGAATTCCAAAATCAAAATAGGAGCAACATTCTACACACACACCTTCAAAATGAGGGGTGTTCAGGTTTTTTAAATGCAAAATTGAAAGAAATACGTCAAGTTGATATTGACCAAATTTTGACCGTATCGCCCTTTAGCTTTTTGAGAACCTTATTTGAATCCGTCCCCTGTTTCATCCACTCCACTTCTATCCAGTTGGAGAAACTGTCCACTATTATCAAAAAGGTGCGGTGTTCGAAGAAGAAAAAATCTATGTGGATTCTACTAAACGGCCTAACTGTAGGCGTCCATTTGGATGTCTCTTTCGTTTTGTGTGGAATGGCCATACTGATACAGGCTTGGCAGTTTGCCACATGTTTGTTTATATCAGTGTTTATTCCAAACCAGTAGACTGTTTGTCTGCATGATTACCATGTAATAGCTTCAAAACATCTTTCTTCAATGAACTCGGTACCACTACTCTGTTTTTGTATAGTAAACAATCATCTACAATCTCTAAATCTTGCTGGTTTGCATAAACGTCCATAAAGTCTTTACTTATTCTTCCCGGCCAACTATTGCGCATGAAAAATAAAATTTTCTGCAAAAAATCATCACTCTTGGTATCTTTGGCAATTTTATTAGAGTCAATTGGTAATTCCTTACTAAAATTTAAACTGTACATAGCTCCATCACCTAAATTCTCCGGCACCTCCTGTTGTAAAGTGTAGTGTAACATAATACGTAACATAACCCATTTCAATATTTAACATGCAACTTGACTCATAATCATAAATTCCACGAAGACCTTTTTTTCTAGACCCACCAAGTTGACATTCAACGGTCACACCAGAAAACAAACACCAAATATAAAACATCAGTACCTTCCGTGTTGATGCCATCAAACATCCAAATAATTGCAACCATATGTTTTCCGACCCAGACCCAGAATGCTTACAAATAAACGCATTCATGGTGACCCGGAAAACAACAGACCCAAATTCTTTTGTTATTTCTTTTCGGCAACCTTCGCCTATGTACTACGACGAATGGAACGCCATAATGAATCACCAACACATGTGACAAATTGTAGTGATTGGTTCACTACATTTGGAGACCAGAAAGGTTAACGCCCATAGACTAAGTACCAAGTGTAGAAATAAGCTTCCTAGATTTAAGAGACTGAAATAAAAATCATTACTTATCATTACGCGAACCTGATCGCAAGCTCTTCTCCAGTAAAAGTATCACAGCCGGAATAAGCTTCCACATGGCTGACCGTGAGGTGAAAGTGAACTAATCAAGATGGGTGGCACAGACAGTAAAGAACAAGCCCCTAAGACCATTGGCGACCAAACGGTCACTATCGTTGAGAACCAGGAGGTTCATACAGTGTATCATGCCAGCCACGAACTGAAACTGAACCTTATCTTAATCATGCTCACGATACACACAGTGATAGCAGTAGTGAAGATACTGCTGAAGTTAGTTCGAAAAACTATGACAAAAGCCGCGCAAAAGGCTGTTCTGGCACAAAACGTATAGTTGTTGCCTGAAGCCGTATCATCCAGTGTGCATCGCGAACTACGCGCAAAAATAAACGAAAAACTCTCATAAGCAAACCCGTTAGGCGTGCAGTGAAATGAACTTGAACTTCGATTTCCGTATGACAAATAAAAAAAAAAAAAAAAAAAAAACAATGAGCAGTGCGCCGTGTGCTAAAGCAATCAGGCTCCGTTGTATCAACAGAAAACCGCGAATTGATACGCCTTGCCATAATGTGCAGTGAAAAGAACATTGGATTTCAGTTAGCATAAAAAGCAATGAGTTATGCTTCGAGTACAACGAGTACCGTTAGGGAAAAGTGCAAAAAAAAAATAATAATATAAAAATTCATCAGCAGGCGAGACCACTGTCGACAGGAGTGGACTACCGAGTCGCATGGATGGACGGTATGGAGTCGCATGGAGGAATGGACAGGTACAATCTAGCTATTAATATATAAAAAAAAAATTATATACATAAACCAAATTACTTGCGAAAGATTATTCGAAACTAATGAGCCGATTAACACAAATTATAAGTCTATTAGACAAAGAATTCATCAACATTAAAAAGAGTAAGAACAACGGTAAAAGTTTAAACCTTATTAAAAGTAAAAAGGAGTTGTTTCAAAAAAATATTGAAGAATTCAAACAAATTTTCAATTTAATAAAAATAACTTTAACTGACGAAGAGACCAACAAATACGTGAACGAATATAACAATTTAAAGTTTAAAAGAGACGCAGCATATGCGATACTAGACACAAGTCCAAAATTACCACCAAATTTTAAATTTAAAGAAATTGCCAGAAAGGCTCTAGAACAAGAACGAGCAAATAAAACATTTAAAATGGATATCAAAACTATCCTTACCATCCTTCAACCTTATGACGGCAATGCCGAAGGTTTGGATGCTTTCATTGATAGTCTTCAACTGGCCAAAGATTTAATTAAACCAGAGCATGCACAAACATTACTGAAACTAGCAAAAACGAAGTTGACAGGGAAGGCTCGTTTGGGGTTGAGTGCAGAAGTAAACAACCTCGACGCTTTAATTGCAGATATCCGGCAAAGATGCAAGGATACCACGAGTCCAGAAAATATAATAGCGCAAATGAAAGCGTTAAAAATAAAACCAAATGAAAGTACTAAAGAATACTGCGACAGCGTTGAAAAATGCTGCGCAAAATTAAAAACTATTTACGTCAACCAAGAAATTCCACCCACAGTAGCCGATAAAATGGCAATGAAGGTTGGAATAGACACGTTAGTTAGTGGAATAAGTAACTCGGAAACAAAACTAATATTGAAGGCCGGAACATTTTCTAGTTTGAGCCAGGCCATCACGAAAGTTAACGAAAATTGTCTACAAGAAACAACTCGTGCAGCCCAAATGTTGTCATTTTTTAAACCTAGAGGTCAAATGAACCGAGGTTACGCCAACAGAGGCAACAGAGGAGGCCACAGGCAGTCATACAATCGAAATAGCAACCAGAACTACAGTAATGGTAACAACAACCATGGTAGTTTTAATAACAATTCCCGATTCAGGAATAACTTTTCACAAAGAAGCAACCAGAGTTTCGGAAATAACTTCCGAGGCAGGCGTGGAAACCCACGTCATGTCTACAGTATCCAATCTGGTCAACCACAACCAGATATGCAGCCAACACAACAAATGTATCAAGGATACTTGGCAATGGGACCAGGAACTCAACAAACACAACAAATGATATATCCACAAGTTGTTCCACAACAGCAACATTTTTTTTGGCCAGGTCCAGAGAGGACAACTACCATCCTCTCAATGAACCTTAATGCGTCCAACTATGTTTCTATTAATACGCTAATGACAAATTGTAAATGTTCCTTCATTGTAGACAGTGGAGCTGACGTTTCAATTTTCAAAGGCGAAAAAATTCTATCAAACCAACGAATCAATGTAAATAAAAAATTTAAAATTAATGGTATTACAAATACAACAATCGAAACGATAGCTGAGACGCAAACAGCTCTTATTATAAATGACATTTCAATATCTCACAATTTTCAAATAGTTAACCATGACTTTCCTATTCCAACCGATGGAATATTGGGAAGAGATTTTTTAGTCAAATTTAAGTGCAATATTGACTATGAATCATGGTTACTCAACATCAATATTGAGAACCACATTGTTACCATACCCATTGAAGATAACACAAATAATGCTTTTACAATACCTGCTAGGTGTGAGGTAATAAGAAATATACCAAATTTTTCCATAGCGGAAGATTCTGTTGTGCTTTCACAGGAAATACAACCAGGTGTTTTCTGTGGGAACACTATAGTTTCTCCAACATCAAAATGTATAAAATTTGTAAATACAACCGAAAACCAAGTAATTATAAGAAATTTTAAACCAAAAATAGACGCATTAAAAATTTATAAGATTACTGCAAATAACAATACAAATTTAAATAATAACGTAAGATTAGAAGAATTGAAATCTCAAATAAGTTTAGAACATGTACCCATTTTTGCTAAAAACAAACTTACAAATTTGATCAAAAAGTATCAAGATGTATTTTGTTTATCTAATGAACATTTATCAACAAACAACTTTTACGAACAAAATATTAATTTACAAGATGAATCTAAAGTTTACATTCCGAACTATAAACAGATTCATTCCCAAGCAAACGAGATTAAAAGTCAAATTCAAAAAATGATTTCGGATGATATAATCGAACCTTCAGTGTCACATTTTAACTCTCCGATACTTCTGGTACCGAAGAAGTCGGAAGACAGCTCAAAAAGTGGAGATTAGTTGTCGATTTTCGACAACTAAATAAGAAAATACTGGCAGATAAATTTCCGCTGCCACGTATTGATTCAATTTTGGACCAGCTAGGCAGGGCAAAGTACTTTACGACCCTCGACCTTATGTCTGGATTCCATCAAATTCCATTAGTGGAAGAAGCTAGAAAGTATACAGCATTTTCTTCCCCGATGGACATTTTCAATTTAAAAGATTACCATTCGGCCTGAACATCAGTCCGAACAGCTTCCAGCGTATGATGAATATCGCATTAGCTGGACTGACACCCGAATGTGCATTCGTTTATATTGATGACATAGTTGTCATCGGATGTTCAATTGACCATCATTTGAACAATCTCGAACAAATTTTCAAAAGGTTGAGGCATTACAATTTGAAACTCAATCCGCAAAAATGTAAATTTTTTAGGACAGAAGTTACTTACTTAGGTCACAAAATCACAAACAATGGAATTTTACCGGATGACTCTAAATTTCAAACAATTAGAGATTATCCAGAGCCTACAAATGTAGACGAAGTTCGTCGATTTGTAGCGTTCTGCAACTATTATCGCAAATTTGTTCCGAATTTTGCGCATATAGCGAAACCATTAAATAATTTGTTAAAAAAAGGTACAACCTTTTCATGGAACGACGAGCGAAGACGAAGTTTTCATTTACTGAAACGTCATCTCTTGTCTCCTAGGATTCTTCAATATCCTGATTTTTCTAAAGACTTCATTTCAACAACAGATGCGTCAGATGTCGCTTGTGGAGCAATTCTGTCGCAACTGCATGAAAACTGCGATTTGCCAATTGCATTCGCCAGCAAGAGCTTTACAAAAGGGGAAAAATCAAAACCCGTGATTGAAAAAGAGTTAACTGCCATTCACTGGGCAATTGACTATTTTAAACCGTATCTTTATGGTCGAAGATTTAAGGTTAGAACGGACCACAGACCATTGGTTTATTTGTTTGGAATGAATAAACCCACTTCTAAGCTCACTAGAATGAGGCTTGATTTAGAAGAATATGACTTCGACATTGAGTACCTTCCTGGAAGAGCAAATGTTGGAGCGGACGCCCTTTCCAGAATACCAAAAAATTCTGAAGATCTTAAATCTTTAGTACTTGTAGTCAATACACGCTCAATGACAAATAAACAAAAACAAAATAATAGTACCAGACGATTAGACGAACCCAACAGAGAGATTGATCACCTCACTGTTTGGCGAACTGAAAATCCGTCTGAGGTTAATAAATTACTAAAACTTGGTTGTGAGGTGCATCACAATCAATTAAAAATAAATCTATGCAATCACAATTATAAGAAAATTTTAGGCGTGGTAACAATACCTTTAACACATAGTAATGGAAGTCGAACTCTAGAATTCGCACTTCTAGAAATTTCAAAACTTTTAAAAATTTACAAAAGAGACAAGTTAGCGCTATCCGAAGAAGATTTATTTTTCAAATACATTTCCTGCAAACATTAAAGGAAATCGCAAATAATGCCATTCCCAATTATCAAATCATAATTTTTAAACCACCAAGGTTTATATACAAGCAGGAAGAGATTCATGAAATCTTGACGCGTCACCATACGACTCCTACGGGAGGTCATGTTAGCCAACACCGTTTGTATTTAAAATTACGAGAAATATACAAATGGAAAAATATGAAATTAGATATACAATATTTCATACAAGGATGTGAAAAATGCAAAATTAATAAATTACATCGATATACAAAAGAAGCGACAGTTGTGACGACAACTCCTTCTAAACCGTTCGAAGTGCTTTCTGCGGACACAGTCGGTCCTTTCACGCGAACAGACAAAGGCAATAGATATATACTTACAATTCAATGCAATTTAACCAAATATGTTATTTTGATTCCGATACCAACAAAAGAAGCGAATGTGATCGCAAAGGCACTCGTCGAAAATTTTATATTAATCTATGGTAATTTTTTGGAATTGCGTACAGATCAAGGAACTGAGTACCGAAATGAAGTTCTCGATCAAATATGCAAGCTTTTAGAAGTTAAACAAACATTTTCTACCCCATACCATCCACAATCAATAGGTGCATTGGAAAGAAATCATAGATGCCTTAATGAGTATCTACGATCATTCACCAATGTTCACCAAACTGATTGGGATGAATGGATAAAATTCTATGCTTTTACTTTCAACACTACTCCACATACCGAACACAACTTTACCCCATACGAATTAATATTTGGACGAAAGGCAATATTGCCACACGACTTAGAATCAAACAGACTGACTTTGGAACCAATCTATAATTTGGATGAATATTACAATGAATTAAAATTTAGGCTTCAAAATACAAATAAAATAGCACATCAAAATCTAATAAACAGGAAAGAAGAAAGACAGATGATATTGAACAGTCAAACAAATCCTATTGACATAAAAATTGGAGATCTTGTATACATAACTAATGAAAATAGACGAAAACTAGATCCTTTTTACATAGGTCCATTTAAAATAATAGAAGTACAGAATCCAAATTGTGTAATTGAAAACATTCAAACTTCTAAACAAAACATCATACACAAAAACAGACTAGTAAAAGCCTAAACCTAAGGATATCAGAAACTAAAAAAAAAAAAAATGAATATTGTAAGGGAGTCTAACCTACTGGTCAAATTTTTTTTTTCTCATTTACAAACAAATTTGTTAACAACAATTTACAGAATGCTTTCACTTTGTTACACCATTCTCTCAAAGGGGGAAGGTGTAGTGTAACATAATACGTAACATAACCCATTTCAATATTTAACATGCAACTTGACTCATAATCATAAATTCCACGAAGACCTTTTTTTTCTAGACCCACCAAGTTGACATTCAACGGTCACACCAGAAAACAAACACCAAATATAAAACATCAGTACCTTCCGTGTTGATGCCATCAAACATCCAAATAATTGCAACCATATGTTTTCCGACCCAGACCCAGAATGCTTACAAATAAACGCATTCATGGTGACCCGGAAAACAACAGACCCAAATTCTTTTGTTATTTCTTTTCGGCAACCTTCGCCTATGTACTACGACGAATGGAACGCCATAATGAATCACCAACACATGTGACAAATTGTAGTGATTGGTTCACTACATTTGGAGACCAGAAAGGTTAACGCCCATAGACTAAGTACCAAGTGTAGAAATAAGCTTCCTAGATTTAAGAGACTGAAATAAAAATCATTACTTATCATTACGCGAACCTGATCGCAAGCTCTTCTCCAGTAAAAGTATCACAGCCGGAATAAGCTTCCACAAAAGGAAATCTTGGACAGAAATCTGCATTTGCTAGTCTTGCCGATGGTCTATATATTATATCAAACTCATAAATCGCTAAGTTCAAAATAAAACGCTGCAGTCCCGTCACAAATATATTCCTGGTGCAGTTGAAAACCGGAATATAGCAGTCGCGCCAATCGATTTTACTCCCGTTCTATGAATTCAAACAGTGGCGCATCTAGTGCGCTGTATATCGCATCAGATGCGCCATACAGCGCACTAGATGCGCCATTGTTTGGACTTATGGAACGGGAGTAAAATCGATTGGCGCGACTGCTATATTCCGGTTTTCAACTGCACCAGGAATAGAATTTTTCCCGTTTTTGCCAAAAATACCTACACACAAAGAATAATGATTATTAAAATTAAAAAACCATTACCAAAATTGAGAGGTTGCATTGGTTCTTTTTCGTAGAAAGCGGTTTGCATTCAAAACAAAGACCTTAAAACCATCAATTCAAAATTTCCTGCTCTGTACATATAAAAGTTAAAATTTTCAGAATTGTAGAACTGTCAAATCTAAACCGTGGCATCGTTGAAAACCAAACCAAATTATTTTGATTCCAGCACTTGAAGATGCTCCCTGCACGGTTGTTTGCGAAAACCCATTAATGGGTAAAAACACCCATTTTCAAATAGCATTCCCGTCTGTCACAAAATGGAGGAATTTTCAATCATGCAATGGGTAAAAAAACACCCATTGGAGGAAACCTCACACAATAAAAAAACGGGTATATTTTTACACATTAATGGGTGAAAAAAAGTTCTAAAACTAAGCATATCCGGTGCATCGTTGGTGGAAAGCGTTGCTTGTTTAACTTTTTTTTAACTTTAAAAAACCTAAAATAATATTTGGAAATAAACACTCGCTGAACATCAAGTAAGACAAATGATATTTTTTGTAAACAAGTAACCTTTTGCTGCAATATAATGCTTCCAGATCATCGATTGTTATTACTTGCGATAACAATCGCTTTATGTGCACGGATACATTCGTCGTTTTCATAGCTTTACTAGAAGAGGCATGAATAAAAACAAGAAAAAGTGTTTTAGTGTTTATTTTGTTGCATTCATTGATTAGGTACCATGAATATCATGAAAATACAATCTACTAAATTGCTGAATAATCTAAATGCAAAAATGGGTAATTTTTTACCCATTTTTAGCTTCTTTGCAATGGGTGAATAAACACCCATTTTGTGACAGAGAATCCGTTTACCCATTAATGGGTAAATCGAGTTTACCCATTCAATGGGGAGAGGCACTTCTAGCGAAAATGGGTGTTTTTTCACCCATTAATGGGTTTTTGAAAACGACCGTGTGGGGAAGCCTGTTATAGGCGTATAAACCTTTCATTGTGTTGATTACAACCAATCTTTTGGACCTATTGGTCAGTTCTAACTGTGTATAGGCCCCTTCCAAATCAAGGGCACAGAAAACTCTACAACCGGCCAAATTGGCAAAAATGTCGCTTGCTGTAGGCAAAGGGTACGTATTTGGTACAATTGATTTGTTTATCGACACTTTGCAATCTATTACGAGCCTAATTTCATTGCTTTTCTTAATCACAACTATAACTGGTGGTGCCCACTCACTAGTGTCAATTGGAGTTATCAGCTTTTCTTTTTCTAATTTATCCAAATAAGTAGAAACTTTATCCTTCAGTCTGTACGGTACCTCATACGCTTTTTTAAATATGGGTGTCTCGTCTTTCAGAACTAATTCTGCTTTTTATCCGCAAATTGGCTGGCTGAAATCTTTTGTGAAAACATTGCTGAAGCGTTTCATTAAGTTTTCTAAATTAATTTCACCCAACCCATTGTTCAAATTGTTGACTGTTGAAGAGTTCATGAAAAACTGTCTCCAATTTGGATAGAACACGTCTAGCCAAGTTCGGCCTATTAAAAGATAAAATTCATTATCACAGTCAAGAACTAAAAGTTGCATCAATTCCGTCTTGCCATTGAATTTCACTGCGTGACCATCGCTTCACCTTCAATTTTTAATTTGGCTCCGTTCACCACAATCAATTGTTTATTATATTTTCGCAAAGGTTTGCCAAATTTAAAATAAATACTTCTTTTTGCTAATAACAGAGACGGACGACCCACAATCTATCTCCATATCCAACAAATTATCCTCAATATCAACATTGATCAGACACGGATTGCTTATATTATTAATAGACGCGACCAACATGCATTCCAATTCACCTGATTCCCTTTCTTCCTCCTCCGAATCCTCGGTACGCATCCTTTCCATCAGCTGCTTAAATGGATGGCAAATGACGGCGTCGTTGGAGTTAGAAGAATCACTCGTTTGCAGGATGGCGTAAGAGTTAACACTCCTACGATTATTCTTACCATCAATGGCACTGCTGTACCTGAATACATCAAGGTAGGTCCGCTCAGGATTAGTACAAGAATCTACATTCCCGATCCAATGATCTGTTATCGGTGCTTTGAGTACGGACACTCCAAGTTCCGATGCAAGACCGAACCGAGATGCAGAAACTGTTCCAAGGCGCACGATCTGGAAGTTGAATGCGGATCTGCCCCTTACTGCCTACACTGCAAGGGAATCACGGTCCAGTCAGCCGAACATGTCCGGTCTACGCAACGGAAAAGAAATCGTAAGACTGCGCTTTACGAAAGGGATCACATACCAAGAAGCCACAAAGCAATTAAAGGCTGGAGGTGGATCATACGCAGCTGTTAGCCAGGTTCAACAGCGTCTGGTTGACGCTCGTGTTAACTCCCAAGCAGCTGAGGAAATTAAAGCCAAGGACGATTTAATTAAACTGCTTCAGGAAACTATTACCAAACTCACCACCAGGATCGAGCATCTGGAGAATAAAAACATAAGTAAGAAGGAGAAGAAGCGAGCCAAACGGAACCAGGTTAAGGCGGTAGAGTCTGGATTCGAAATGGAAACCGACTCCAGTGCCAAGCAGACGATCACCGGAAAGACCAGCGGATCATCAGGCCAAATAGTCGGCACTTCCTCTCAGGTGAGTGAAACTTCCTCTCAAATAAATGTTGCCTCAAGAAAGTCAAGCGTTCCTCAAGGACAACACAAACGGCACTACACTACAGAAATCATTCCCCAAACCTTAAAAAGAACCCTACTCACATTAACACGGTTATCGGACAAATGCAATGCCCCAAGGACTCTCTGACACTGGATCCCTCTCAAACCCCTCGCAATGGCCAACACAATAGACCCAATCAATAACAATTTTCATTCCTACCCATCGTCTCCCCCTATTACCCTTGCTTTGCAATGGAACTTATTAGGACTTCGCGTCAGATTACCGGAATTACAACTGCTTATAAATAAATTCAACCCCATAGCTCTGGCATTAAATGAAACAATGACACCCCAATCCAAAATATCACCTAATTTTATTAAAGGTTACAACCTGTACATCTGTGAAAACCCTGATAATCCTTCCTCAACAGGCTCTGCTATTGCTATCAAATCTGACATCCCTCACCGTCAAATCGATATAGGTTCCCATCTACAAGCCCTTGCCTTTGAAATAGATTTTCCATTTAAAGTAACCCTAGTATCCATCTACATTTCACCCTCACACCAATCCAATCAATCCAATCAAACCCTTAAATCCCGTTTAGCCAAGATTTTAGACAAAATTACACTCCCAGTTCTTTTGATGGGCGACTTCAACGGACACTCCACTTTTTGGGGAGTAAGTCCAATGATCGTAGAGGACTTATAGTGGAGCAATTAATAGATGAATATGGTTTAACACTCTTGAACGATGGAAGTCATACCAGAATAAGTCCATCATCCGGTGAATCCTCAGCCCTTGATCTCTCCATCTGTTCACATAATCTTGGTTCCCGGTTATCTTGGATGGTTCATGATGACTGTTGCGGGAGCGATCATCTTCCCATTGTAATCTCTCTCTGAATCAGGCCCCCAGTTTATATCTTGCCGTCCTAGATGGAAATATGAGTTGGCCGATTGGACCAACTACCAAAATGATGTTTTTGACCATTTTACCAGGAAACCTCCATCATGTCCTGATGAATTTATTAAGCAACTATTTGAAATCGGCCAACATCATATCCCTAGGACCAGCGGAATTCCTGGCAGGAAGTCTGTTCCTGGTGGAACCCTGAGTTCGGTCCGCTATCAAACTCCGCCGGAAAAAATTAAGAGCTCTTCAGAGAGTTACGGTGGGAAATCGCAAAGAATCTGTAGCTTTTATTGAATTTAAAGCTGCTAGGAATGCAGCAAGATCCGAGGTCATGAAATGCCAAACAGGATAGTTGGGAACAATTCATCTCCACTATAAGCATCGAAAGCTCTTCAAAAGAACTGTGGGATAAAATCCACAGATTATATGGCGACAAAAGTAGACAACCCATAAAACTCCGTATAAGAAACCAAATCACCGATAATCCTTCCACTATCTCTGAACACCTCGCAGATCATTTTTCCCAATCATTCTCCTCCTCTAACTACTCACCGCAGTTTCTGGACCCAAA